>WBMZ01012784.1:0-47618 GCA_013400975.1 Atrichornis clamosus
CGGCCGCTCCGCCCGCCCGTGACGCGCTTCCCTGGCAACGGGCGCGCCCGCCCCGCGCCGCCGCTCCCGGATGGAGCCGGGACAAAGGGGCCGCCGCGCCCCGCTCCGGCCCCGCCGGCAGCACCTCGCACGACACCCACGCCGAGAGTGCCGGGTTTTGCCCCAGCCGGGCGTGGCCCGCTGTTCTGCCACACCCAAGCTGAAGCCTTCAACATCCTTAAAAGCTCAGGAATATTTCCAAGGAAGAAAAGACCACCATAAAAAAAAATAAAAAAGACATTTAGATTTAAACACCTTTAGCCAGAGCTGTCTGGACCGCAGCAGTGCACTGGAGGCTGCAGCAGCTCTGGTACCACAGACTCCTGCAATGGAGGAAAAAACATCGCTGCACTACGAGTGAATACAAAATCAAGTTTTTATTAGTACAAAAAAATACTTTTTTTTTTCATAAAAACATCCCACCTTAAATTTTAACACTTTGTCTTCCCAACAATGCAGGGAAAGGCTTCCCCTGCTCTGCAGCGAGTAAAGGGAGCCCCGAGGGCATCACCCAAGATCAGTAAACTGTATGACACAAGGAGGTTCAAAGTCTTCAGAAGCCTGGCTCCCAGAGGCCCCCAAACCCAATGATTTTCTCCCAAATCCCATGATTTTTGAAGCCAGCCTTGAAGGAACAAGAGATGAGGTTTTTGCCACCCTGACACCTGGGGGAACTTCTCATTTAGCCCTTTTTTTGGTCATTCCCCTGAGCCTTCAAACCCCTTCAAAGCTCAGAACCATTTTAAGGAGGAAAGGACCAACATAAAAAGAGACATTTGGAGCTAAAGCCCCATAACAGCATTGTCTGGACCACAGCAGTGCACTGAAGGCAGCAGCTCTGGTACCACAATGGCACTTTTGAAAAATTAACAGCTCTGTATGTAGTCTTTGGACCAAAAATTGAAATCACAGAAGCACCAAAAGGCATTGGTCAAGTTGAGTCTCACCACATTGGGACTCTCAAGTGTTACCAGCACCAAACCGTACCAAGCCAAACAGAGGAGTTTGGGCTGTTGCTTCCACATCAATGAACAATAATTTTCTAGAGTTATCTCCACTGGGAACTGCCCCCAGACAAGGGTAATGCTCTCACAGGGGTTATTTTATAAAGTAGAAAACCAAGCAAACCCACTCCCATAAAGACCCAGGTATGACATACCCAACCACACTACAGCTACTTTAACAATCCTGGCTCAAAGTTTCACTCCTACCACAGACCTCACCAACATCAACAGCTACAAAGCTACGAGCCCTCAATCTCCAGCTCTGGACTGGCTGTGACAGATCTCCTCCCGTGTCCCTGCACACTCCTTGCCCCAGGTCGATGTAGAGAGGCTGAACAGGCAGCTGCCATGTCACACCGTGTCCCACTGCGCTCCTCCAGCACCACCAAAGGGGGCCAGGGCCCCACAGCAGTGGGTAAGGAATCTCTTTGGACAGGGGAAGGGACACCGAGGCACTGAGGTGACACAGGTCTGGTAAGACAACAGTGGTCCTTGATAAAACCCAGAGCTTTTTCAGTCCTGCGCTTCACCTTGCTTGCCCTTTCCAGGGAACCTGATATGCCTGACAATACTTTTGCACATAAGAAGAACCAATCATGGTCAGTTTTGGACAAGAAGCTTCAAAATATCTCTAGGTAAGAGTTAAGGATTAATAGTGGAAAAAAAAGGAGGAAATTTGAGCAGCTGCTTCATCATGATTGCTGGTGAAACCCAAATAGCGAGAATGAAGAGCTCTAAAAACTACATCTTAAAAAACTATATATAGTTTATAGTTTCCTATAAACTACATGATTTAAAATTTCTATCTGAGCTCACATTGGAAACACAGGAGACATCAGACAGAACTGTCTGGAAGGGGCTGTGAGGAGCGCTGGTGGGCGGGAGCTCTCCCACAGCCCGTAGTGACTCTGCACAGGGGACAATGCTGCAGCACCAAGGACCCAGCTCAGAGCCCTGGAACCACAGAGCCTCTTCCTCCTTTGGTCAGAACTCATCCCGTAGCCTCGGTGGGTGGTCCATGCCAAAAAACGAGGAGGGTTTCCCATGGATGTCACGCTCTCTTTTCACAAAGGCAGTGAAGGAAGAGACGCAGTTCCCAATGAAGTGGTTGGACTGGCCAAGAATGTACAGATCAATCTGAGGCACTTCTGGCTGCAAGCTGACAACCTTGAGCTGCAGAGAAATGAGGAGAACAGATTAATCCAGTCAGCTATTATTACAATCCAATGTCTTGGCATAATATTAGAAACGGAATATACAACAGAAAGAGTTTTATCTTTCTCTGCCCTATAACTCATTTATGATTAGATCAATGTCAGAACATTCCTGAAAATCACTTAGGTTTATTTAATTTAAGCCCTTTTCATGGAGATATTTACTACCGTGCCAGATAATGCTCTTCAACCTCCAGGAACAAAAAAAAGAGCTTCAAAGAATAATTTTTATTGCTATGAGCCAAATTCACTTTGAGATGCCAGTATTTGGCTGTGAATAACCTACTCTACTCCACAACTGCCTGCCTGCTGTCCACGGCAATCTCGGGCCAGAATCCAAGGGAGGATTTTATCAAACCACTCCTGCCAGGAGAGGTTTCTGGAAGACTCACCTTTTCCTGGAAGAACTGCTGTATTTCCGTTGTGTAGGGCTCAGAATCGGTAGCAATGTAAACAGATTTAGCTTCAGTCTTTGTCACCCAGAGCTTGAGAGCACGTTTGATCTCTCTGAGGTCTGGCAGGCACATGTCCATGGTGAGAGGCACCGCGGCGCTCCGGTCGTAGCCCACGCACTGCGGCGAAGCCATGAAGTGCGGCCCAGCCGTCCCATCCTTTAACATGTTGCAGGCATTTTTCTATTGGAAGAGGAAAAGAGAATCATAGAGTCATTAAAGTTGGAGATCTCTAAGATCATCAAGTCCAAACTTTGAACAAATACCGCCATGCCCACTAAGCTGTTTTGGAAAGTGCCACGTCTACTTGGTTTTTTGACACTTCCAGGGATGGCGATCCACCACTGCCCTGGGCAGCTTGGGCCAGTGCTTAATCTCACTTGCAGTGAAGAATTTTTTCCTAATATTCAATGTGAACTTCCTCTGGCGCAACTTAAGGCACTTCCCCTTGTCATCTCGCTGGGAGAAGAGGCTGAACCCCATCTCACCACAGCCTTCTTTCACGTTCAAAGTACCACGTCTGAGTGAGAAAACACCACCACGGCCCCCACCTCTGCCTGTCTGAAAGAATCCCAATGGCACAGCTAACACACAGGGAGCTCCTGGATGCTGGCAGGGATCAGGTGGCTCTCCCCAGCACAGCTTCTTTATGAGCAGCTTTGTCCACATCCCTTTAGTCACCATCCTACAGCCGCTGCCGTACCCAGTCGGAGCCGATCCTCAGGTGAATGCCGACATAGGGCCGGACCAGCAGAGACTGGATATAGGCTTCTCCCTTCTTCACCATTGCATCAGACCATTCCATGTACTTCTGGAGGGGCCGGTGCTCCTCCAAGACAGGAAACTGGGCTGGAGCTCCAGGCAAGGCAAGGACAGGGTGCTCAGAGGGTGGAAACCTACGGCAAACCAAAGGCCGGCAGTCTGAAACATCACCTAACCCTGCACACTGTATCCTGCACAAAGACAGCTGTGAAGGTTACAGGGGAAACCAGGAACACCCCCAAATATGCAGCATCTCCAGCTCCAAAATTAGATCATTTTAGCTGTTTTGCCATCTGAACTGAAGAAAGCTCAGGGACTGTGTTTTTCCTCAGACCTTTTATGTGACAGACAAAAGTAAAAGAACCTCATACAGGCAGTGAGGAGCTACCAGGCAATGGGAGGTTACATTTTCACCCCAGACTAGACCAATTTCATCACCCAAACTTACTGATAATCACTAAAGTCACTTGTAGGTCTGAAAACATGAGGTAACCAGCAAAATACAGTTCATGATCACCAACTGGGAACCAAATTATTTTTGAAGATTAATTATATATATAATCAATAAATACTGTAATTATATATTACTGGCTCAAAAGTTGATCAGCCTAACAGACTCCACACCTAAAATAGTGCCCACAGAAAGAGCTCAGTGAATATTTAATTAATATTATGGATATTAAGAGGAAAAGCATTAAAATTTTTAATTTTATTACTAACTAAACACTTCAATATCTCTCCCAAAATGTAGTCACAATACACAGTCACAGCTGCTTTCATGAGTGACTCTAAATGCCCTCAGTGACCAGCCAGCACTTTTCCATCTTCTTGCTACCTTTGGATCCAATGGTCCTTGTATGCAGGACTGAAGGAAATTCCCTTGAAGAGCTCAGACTTATCAAAATCCACTTGGAACTGATCCCAGAAGGGACCGAATGGATTTCCATCCTGCAAAGAAAACACAAGTGTTCATGCAGTGCATAGACAGAGCCTGAAAGATGGATCTAGCAAGATCCTGGGGTGCAAAGCTGGAGTTTTATCTGTTCTGAAAGGAAAGCAACGGGAATACAACAGCCTATTTGACACATCAGCTCCACAGGAAGGAGACAAAGAAATACATTAAGGACAGTTCACTGTGAAAGTTGCAAAGGTTGTCTTAAAGAACAAGAACACCATAGCTTTCCAAGTTGTAGTTAAGAGAGGTTGTTTTAATAGCAGCTGGGAAACAGAGCAGGAGATAAGCTACAGATCTGTTCTCCTTACAGTCACAATCAAACCTGAAGTGATGTAATCTACCTGCACAGACTGTATTCCCGATCCCCAAGCACTTGGAGACAAAGAAAACTGATGAAGTGATGAAGGCACAGCACACCACTCCACGAGGTGAAAGAAATGCCACAAAGACCAACCTGTGGTAGGTAATGCCTAAATTTGCAAATCAATGGCGACCTGAATGAATTTCCCTTTGGAATTAAGCCGTGCCCGCAGGGCTGAGGAGGAACTCACCTTCATGGGACAAGTGCTTTTGTCCGCGCTTCTCTGGGCAGCAGCCTCGAAGCAATAAGCCACTCTCCTGCCGGGCGGCCAGTGCCGAGGCGCCAGATGCTCCATGAATTCCTCCAGGCTGATGACGCGGTGGTACTGCCGGAGCGGCTCCAGCCTGAAGTGCTCCGAGTAGGGGACGTGCAGCTGTGGGGGCACAGAGCCCGTGAGCCGAGGCTCCTCTTACCTAGGCCCCGCAGCTTATCCCCAGGAGAGGTCCCAGCTCTGCCCGCCGCGCCCCCGCTCCCTCCCAGCGCCGTCGAGGGCTCACGTTGGTGTAGGGCGGACGGTGGTGCCGGTACTCGATCCAGGGCGGCACGGCCAGGGTCCGGTTGAGGGCGCGGGCGAAGGCCAGGGCTCCCAGGAAGTGCTCGGCTTGGTTACCGAAGCGGCCTGCGAGAGATGGGGCTCAGGCGGGGACGGCGCCGGGGATGCACCGGGAAAGGACCGGGGGATGCACCAGGGATGGACCTGGGGATGCACAGGGAGCCGCACCGGGGGATGAGTAGGGGCATGGACCAGGGGATGCAGCGGAGACGGACCGTGGATCGCACCGGGGGATGAAATGGGGGCTGCACCAGGGGCTGCAGCGGGAACGGCACCGGGGAATGAAACGGGGGTCACACCGGGAGACGCGCCGGGAGATGGCCTGGGAGAGCCTCACCCATGCAGGGACAGTAGAGCAGGTAACCGGCCGCGTCCCAGGCGGGCGCCGCGCCGCCTCCCGCCGCCGTCAGCGGGAGGAGCAGGAGGAAGCTGAGGAGCACCGGGACCGACGGCACCGCCATGGCGGCTCGGCGGCCAAAGTCTGGCGCCACCATCCCGTCATGCCCCGCGGCGCGCCGCTCGGGCGGCCACCACCGAGGCGTGACGTCACTCCCACAAGGCCCCGCGCAATGGCGCCGCCGGGGCCGGGACCGGAGCCGCGCTTGGCGGGGCCCGGGGGAACGGGGTGAGCGCGGGGAGGGGGAGGGAGGAGGGCGGCACCGCAGGGAGGGGCGGTGGCACGGCTGCACCCTCCCCTCGGCGGCGGGGTCCCCTCAGGGGACAAGGGGGCGTGTGAGGAGGAGGAGGATGCGGGGCGGGGGGGGGCGTAGGCCGGGCCCGCCTCCCTCCCCTTAGAGCTGCGGCGCGGGGGTGGGATGTGTGATCCCGCTTCACTGTGACTGCATTATCCACGGAGCGCTCCCGGGGGTGGGGGTCTCCCGTTTGGCTTCCGAGGCAAACGGCGGAGGTGCCGGGGGGGGTCGCGAGTTGCCCGAAGAGCAACTCGCGGCCACCCCCCGGCACCTCCGCCGTTTGCAAGGCGGTTGCAACAACACCTTAGAATTCCTTAAAATTCCAATGTAATTGTTTATGCACCTTACTGTTAAAGACTTCAAACTCTTGTCTTCTTCCAGGTAGCTCTGAAACTGGCCCAGATGGCCGGGCTTTTTCGGAGGGAAAGGAGCAGCTCCCTGGCGAAAGTGGCGGAGACTCCCGGGACGCCTGTGCAGCTCTGGAGCAAGAGGTAGAGAACACTCATCTTTTCTGGCACATATTTCATACAGAGGTAAAATATTGATTATTTTAGCACCTAGAAAGGCAGACTGCTCTGAGCCACAGGCCTCCTGCACCCTGAGGGGTGAGAGCAGCTGTCAAATCACGCTGGCTTGTCCCAAAGTGGCACCTCAGCAGTTCTGGTCCTTCATTGTTCTACTCTGACCACGTAGATTCAGCCTGCACAAAATCAAGTTTTGTTCTTAACTGGCATTCCCAAACCTCACAGTGACTTGTTTTCTTGGAGTCATCCCGTTTCCCTGTGTTTTCCACCCTGAGGGAACCATCCATGTTACTGGGGGTGATGTTGTAGTCACAGTAGTTGTTATTTCAGCTCTCCATAACGTTCCTTGAGCACTTTCTTGCCGGGGGTTGGTTTGTTCCCTCGCTGTTGCACATCCTGCCCACAACTGGCACTCGTGTTGATGTGCAGCAGGAAGTTCCTCCTCTGAAGCAATCATGGAGTGAGAAAGAGCTTGAGGGTTTGATGCTATTTTAAGAAGAGTTTCTCAGGCAGCCAAATTGAGTGAAAGAGACCGTTTTTATTTCAGCTGACCATTTACCAGTGGAGCTGGTGGTAGAACTGTATAAAAACGTTGTACTTCACTAACACACAACTCAAGAACAACCTGCTAAGAGAGATTGATGTAGATCCTCATCAACATGAAAACCAGAAGTGCTTACAGGTCTATTTTGTTGAACAGGAAACAGTTTGCGCTTCCATTATTAATGGATGAGAGTGTCAAATTAAAAAAGAAGAGTTAAAAATTGCTCATTACTGTAGAAAACTTGCTAATTCAGAGAGGCAGAATCTGCATCACAGTCAGAAAGTGAAAATACAGTGAGTAATCCCACCCTGAAGAGGAGCAGCATCCGTTGCCTTCCTGACAGAGGTGTGATGCTGCTGATAATTGCGAGTTTTCTTCCTCAGTCCTGTTCACCCACGTGTGGGGGTTCAGGTTGCTTTGCTTGAAGATGTTTTTTCCCAGTGCACCAGGTTGGTAGCAGAACGGATGGGAAAAGAAAACACAGGAGAACCTTGGTTTCTCTGAGAATCTCTAGGAGGAAATTCCATCTAAGCAGAGACCAAGAGCAAGTGAGAATATGAAAAAATGGGATGAGAAGTGATCCACAAAAAGCACAGGGAAAGCTATTTAGAGTTGCAAAGAGAGAATATTTCAGGAGAAAACACATCCAACAGGTAACACTGGCTCTTAATAGTTGCAAAGAAATGTAATTCAGAAAAAGTTTAACATAATTTTATTCAGGTAACAGGTTAAGGGGGAAAAGAAATAACCATATTGGGGAGATGGTAATTCCCCATATCTGAGAACACACATCTTCATATATTCATTGTGTGCACGGGTGAAGGATGCAGTGTCTTAACACCAACCTTCTGTGATTTCAGATGAAGAAGTTTTGCTATTAAAGCAGTGTGGTCACAGAAGGCTCCAACAGAAAACTGCACCGGGACAACACCACGGCAAGACGCCCGCAGGCTCGAGTTCTGCTTGACATGGCCATGTTCTACTAGACCTGCCATGACGGCATTTTTTCCCAGTGTTCCCAACTGGATTCAAGATGCAAAGCAGGAGGAGGAAGAGACAGGCTGGAAATTAGTCCCCAGACCAAGAGGTGAAGAGACCGAAAGTCAGGGAAAATGCCAGTGTGAACTATCGGAGCCCTCCTTCCCTCACGTGGACAAGCTGAGAACTCACACACTTTCCCATTCGGAGCAGAGACCCTACAACTGCCCCCAGCTGCACTGTGGCAAGGCCTTTGCTTCCAAGTACAAGCTCTATAGGTAGGTATCTGCAAGTGCCTCTGCCCAGCACTGCCAGAAGAGAGGGGAAAACCCCTCCCTCATGAGTCTTTGAATTTCTGAGAAGCTGGAGGAGGGGAAATGCCCTTTTACCTTGCAAAGCAGTTGAGTCTCAGACATTACCATACTTGGCGTCTCTTTAAGCGCCTTCCAGAGAACCTCAGCTAATGCTTTATCCTGAGCTCAAGCTGTTTTTGGTTTCACTGAGGAGGAAATAGAAACAAAAAGTGAAGTTCACAGATTAAAAAACAAAATGAAAAGCAACAATAGCACTTGCATTCATAAATCCTGCCTCTAACCACAGGTATAATTCCATGTTGTTGCTCCAGTATGAAGAAATAGAGTTCCCAGTTATGTGGTGAAGTACAACACAAAATAATTAAACTTTGATCACTGGGAATTTGAAACTAGATGAACCACAGTGTCAGAGATCGTGAGATACTGAGGTGAAATCACACTACAGTGGCTGTCAGCAGATTTGGCCACAGTCTGACCCTTCTGATGAACTGACGTTTTCTCACCTAGTGTCACAAACTAGGGAGGTTTTTCTTGCCAGTTTCCCTTTGGCAGCCTCAGCAGAGAGCAGGATCTGAGGAGAGATGGCTGAAGTCTGGGGAGTACGGGCACTGCTGGGGCAAACTATAGCTGTTGCCTGAAACGTTGTGCTCCTGTGTCACTTGTTCAGTGGAGGTAAAATGCCATCTGGGATTTTTGTGGCATAAAGCATAGAACACAATGCAAATTTTGAAAAACTAGCATGTGTTCCCTGAAGGGCTGGACGTTTGTCTAACCTTTCCTGCTTTTCTCCCCAAAGGCATATGGCCACGCACTCTGCTCAGAAGCCTCACCAGTGCATGTACTGCGAGAAGATGTTTCACCGGAAGGATCACCTCCGGAACCACCTCCAGACCCACGATCCCAACAAGGAGGCCCTCCACTGTCCCGAGTGCGGCAAGAACTACAACACAAAACTGGGCTTCAGGCGACACCTGGCCATGCATGCGGCTGCCAGCGGTGACCTCAGCTGCAAGGTGTGCCTCCAGACCTTTGAGAGCACTCAGGTCCTGCTGGAGCACCTCAAAGCTCATTCCAGGCGGGCTTCCGGTGGGGCGAAGGAAAAGAAGCATCCGTGTGACCACTGCGATCGGCGCTTCTACACCCGGAAGGACGTGCGGAGACACTTGGTGGTGCACACGGGGCGGAAGGACTTCTTGTGCCAGTACTGTGCTCAGAGGTTTGGGAGGAAAGATCACCTGACCAGGCACATGAAGAAAAGCCACTCCCAGGAACTGCTGAAGATTAAAACGGAGCCAGTTGACATGTTGGGTCTGCTCAGCTGCAGCTCCTCTGTTGCAGTGAAGGAAGAGCTGAGTCCCGTCCTGTGTATGGCGTCCAGAGACATGATGGGTGGTAAGAGCTTCCCGGGCATGCTGCCTGTGGGCATGTACAGCACACATCTCCAAACCATGCCAAGCTCAGGGATGCCCCATTCTTTGGTTCCTAATTCTCTTCCAATGGGAATGAGCTATCCTCTGGAGTCTTCTTCTCCCATCTCCTCCCCACCGCAACCTCCTCCAAAGTATCAGCTTGGATCTACCTCATATTTGCCTGAGAAACTACCCAAAGTAGAGGTGGACAGCTTTTTGTCAGACTTCCCTGGCAGCCTGTCTCTCTCATCTGGTGATCCTCAGTCCTCTTCGCCTCAGCCACCCGCCCTGGATGAGGCTTTGCTTTCCAAGAGCCCTGCTAACCTCTCAGAGGCTCTCTGTGCTGCTAACATGGACTTTTCTCATCTTCTTGGCTTCCTCCCCCTAAATCTTCCTCCTTGCAATCCACCTGTATCATCGGGGGGATTGGTCATGGGCTACTCGCAGGGGGAGGCGCAGCCACTGCTCACCACTTTGCAACATCAACCTCAAGAGTCTCCCGGAGCCGGGGCCTCGCTGAACTTTGGGCCCCTTCATTCATTGCCCCCCGTCTTCACCTCTAGCTTGAGCACAACCACGCTGCCACGGTTCCACCAGGCATTCCAATAAGCTGGAAATAGCACTGGAGAACAGATCTTTCAGTCACCCTTTCATGGAGAGCCTTAAAAACGCACAACTCTTCCTTCCTTGGGGGTGTGAAAGCTCTGGCAGAGCTGGGTCAGACGGGAGGTTTCTGATCTCGGAGGGAGCACTTGTAGACTGGAACAGCCAATATCCCGTGTGAGTCCCAGTCCTGTACAGCAGAAAGATTTGAGCTGATAGACTGGATATATTTTATCTAATTTTTAATCTGTGAATCAGGAGCCGCGCTTAGCACTGACCTTCCCTGAGAATGCTGGAGCTGTGTTCCTCTCTGGGAAGGGACTGTCCCTCAGAAGGAGTTGAGACTCTTTCATCTTGGGCTAAACTTCTGAAGAGTCCAGCTTCCATTTCGTGTTACCACACTGCAATTCTGGCAAACCAGCCAACACCTCCACATGGAGAAGAAGTCAGGACACCGCTCTGTATGAAGCCAATGGGGAAGAGGCTGTCCTTCCCCGCTACCTCTCATCCCATCACCCAACACAGCTTACTCCACATCAGTGTTAAGCATCAAGCCCGTTTACATAGTGAATTCAGCGTCACCTCTTCGGAGCCGTAGGTTAAACTCGTTATGGTGGACATTGTTTACACAACACAAATCTGTTTCTGCCATTACAAAAATAGGAGGCACCAGAATACACTGGGTTCATCTCTGGTGTAGCTAGAACACTGTTTACACAACGAAGTCAGGTTCAACTGATTTCTCTTCACTTACCATGTTCTTCCCCCATGGGGAAATACACTGCTTTTGGACCACTTCAGCCTCTGCCCCTGTAGGCAGCAGCTTCCTGCCTTTCCCTGCTGGCTATCCCAAGTGAAGGGGATGGAGCAGCTCTCACAGCTTAGCTTGGTGTGCGGTGTATGGACAGAGCCCTTTTAAACATCTCCCCCAGGCAAACAGATCTGGAAACCAAAGCATGTGAGAGAGCTGGGTGAGGAGCTCAGGACATCGAGCACTGGCATTCCAGGCGTGGGTGAGAACAGGCTGCAGGCCCTGCTCCATAGGTTCCCTTGGGATGAGGAACAGAGTAGGAGTTTCTGGGGTTTGGGGTTTTTTAACCACAACCCTTCAGTGAGGTCAGCACCCTTTTTGGCTTATCCAGGAAGCAGTCTCAAAGGTATATTTTACCCTCAATGGCAGTAACATCCAAGAATCAAGAGGAAAAATTGGTCCCAGCTTCATGTACGCTCTGAGTGTATTTGAAGCATTTTCCCCAACACCAATAGTTTAACAAACACTGAGGGTTTGGGCCTGCAGTCAACTTTTCACTTTGGATTTGCTTCCACTGGCCTTTTTTGTTCTCTCCTTCTCAAGCCTTGCCTCCTAAAGTTAAAGTCCTGCTTCCCTTGCTCCCTGCCCCACCTCTTAAGCTCTTCCATGGGCTGTCTACCTACCAGGACAGAAGGGTTACACTGGGAAGTGGCAGCCAGCTGCTGATGTCATTTAGCATCTGTATTGTCTCCTGCTCCCATTTTCCTGGGCACTTCTACTGCAAATGGGGACATATGGAGGTCACTCACTGCGTTGGTGCACGTTTATGAGTCTGGACAGGCAGATCTTCATACCTCAGCATGGAGGAACCATTGTAGGCCATATAAACCAGGAAATCTGTCAATATTGTTCTCCATAAATCTAGGAAATGCAAAATCTACCTCTACTCTGTTATCTCATCTCCTTGGGCGAAGCCAGATGCTGTCCTCCCTCATCTCCCCAGAGCTCATCCACCTCAGTTGATGCAGATTCCTTCCTGCTGAGCCATGATCCCACCATGTGACATCAGCCATGCCTCTTTCGGTTTCAGGCTTGTCCCCCATCCATTTTACTCCAGAATTTTGTTTTTAATTTAGCTTAGTAATTCTTCCCAGAATTGAGCAATGAATTTAGCAATCCATTGATTCTCCAGAACATAGATCGGTTGTTTTAGGTTAGCCAGCAATGCTGCAAATAAGACTTTTGTATCAAAATGTAATATAAGATTTATTTACCTCAGCAATATCCTGTGGCAATGATCTCCCCGAGTTGAATGCAGTACTTTTTCCTTTTCTCCACTGGAAAATGTTGCCTTTCCAAGTCCAACGAGTGCCTTCTTGTTCTCTAACCTAGCAAAGGTAAACAGGGCATTGCAGCCAGTCTGTTTACCGGCACTGAATACCTCAGGCCTGTCTTCTATTGCTTTGCTCTTTGCAAATTAAAGAGTTTCACACTGTTACCAATTATATGCAAGCCTTATCCCTGTCTTCAGTTGAGAGGATTATTATTTTTTGAGAACTAAATGGTCAGAACTGATCACTCACTGCCAGTGAGGATTATCAGATTTATGCAATGCTATCACACACCTTCTCCCACTGCAGAACATTCAGCTTTCTTGCTTTCTGCCTGCATTGTACTCTGAACAGATGTCATCACTGGAATTCCTTTAGCAGCGGTAGCTAAACTTAGAGCCAGGCATCTTTTTCCTACCAGTAGTCTGTCAAAGAATAAATGGAATTCATTTTGCTATGATTTGCATGTGTGATTTGCTTTCCACAGCTACTTTAACAAGCAGAACTGCAATAACCTTTGTCAATGCAAGGAAAACCTAACCCAGCAAAGGCAGCGTGGTCAGAGACAGCATTGGAACTGATTCCAGGTGTTTGCACAGGAAAATGGATTAAAAGTTCCTGTACCACAACAGTTTGAAAGTATTTTACCAGCCAGTTTAAATTAATGAGATTAATTCCATTTGAAATAGCAAAGGTGCAATTCACGGAACAAATTATAATGAACAAATTTTACCTGTTTATAAGAAAAAACTTTGAGCATCTAAGCTACAGCACTTGGGAATCCCAGTCCATTAGGACATATGTATCAAACTGTTAGGAAAATCAGTGGAAGTCAGCTTAGCCAAGCTCCTGATGATGCAACTGGAGGTAAGGGACAACTGGAATGCTGTGAGAGGGATTGCTGCAACACGGCCTGGAATCTGTTCTGTGGTGTATGTACAGGGCTCTGTGCATGAGGCAGTGGCAGCCACTGTGCTGGTTATGTGATACAAAAAAAAAAATCCCAGAAAAAGTTTGGTTTTGGTTTTTGTTTGTTTTGGACCATGAGTTTGCAGCTGCAGGTCCAGGACACGGCTGCAAGTCTCCAGGCAGAGCCCAGCAAACCATCCCACTGATCTCTATTCCTGGCACACCTGTATCAGGAAGGTGGCATCAGATTGAGCCCAAGAGCAGCAACTACAGCAAATAATTGGTCAAGAGGGTTTAGTTAAATGAAGGAATATTTTAAAGTGTGGCTGGCTTGGGGGGTGTCCAAGAGCAATAGGAGCAGTGCAGTTAGCCAAGATACAAACCCGTAGGGCACCAGGACAGGACATGAACTTGCCAGCCCTTAAAAATCAGAGCCTGAATTCTCAGAAAGCCAAGGATTTAGCCCCATAGAAATAAGAACTAACAAACAGCCAAGCCATTCCCTGGCAGCAAAGGGTTAACTCTTGCCCATCCTTCCAGACTCAGATTGCCGGAGCCCTGTGAAAGATCTTTTTCCCCCTGGGATTACAGCTCACTCAAAATCCATTTGTAGGAAGGAACAACACGTTATCTTGCATTTGCTTCCACTGAATTTCACATGACAGAATACCCACACACCGCGTTGTGACAGACCCCGTTCTCTGTCTCACAACATTGCTGCTCTTTAGCCTCAGTGTTGAAAAATGGTGTCACTTCAACTGGAATTCCTTTTTTGCCTCCGGTAGATTGATGATTTCAGTACTTTTGTTGAGCTCAGCTCTTTGTTCTTTAATTCCTTCCTTGCTGACAGGTGAATAGCAGCTGCTGGGAAGATTTCCTGCAGTTCACTGAAAAATCCCCTTTTCCTTTCTCTACCATTGCAGCACCTTTGCTCTCTGGACAGAACAATCATGCAGAGACATTTTCTGCTGCCTGCAATTAAAATTTCCACAAATCTTCAAAGGTGCGCTTCCCATCACCCTACCTTCTTGCTTATCCTCTAATCCCAGTTAGTCAGGCTGACTGAATTCTCCCTCGGGTGCCTATTTTTAGTTAATTGCCTGCCCAAGCCCTGGAGATATTCTGTCACCCAAGAATAACGTGGATGAACGGCTCAAATAGAACCACTTCAGATTTCCATCCTCGTCCAAAATTTTTCTTTCCCATAACCTATTTCTTGTATTTTTCCCAGTTCTCAGAGAAGGGAGTTGCCATCTGAAGCTGTGAATCCCATTCTGCCCAACCCCTGTGTGGTAGGAGAAGGGGTTTGGTTTAACCAGGATTGGGGAAGTCTTTTTCACCCCAATCCCCAGCCCTGGCATCTCTCACCCTTTCTTTGCCTGTTTTCCCATAACAGGCTACAGCCATACTGAGCCTCTCCTGGAAAGCAGCTGGAATCTGCACAGGAAGATGCTGTTACCACTGATCCTGCTGCCTTATAGGACTGCTATTCCCATTCCCTACCACCATGTCCCTGGTGCCAGCAGACTTTCTCAGGTTCTGCTGTCCCTGCTGCACAATCCATGCACACTCACTTTAGGCTCACCTCTGGCTATTCCAAGCGATGGATTTGCTTCGTTCTGGTGAATAACTGGGATGCTTTAGGAAAACTTCTGCACATTTCAGCCATTCTTGTGGCTCCAGGTAAGGAGTCTTCTCCTGGAGTACAGTCTGAAATCTGTACCTGGAGCCAGCTCCACTTGTTCCCACAGGCCACTTGCCACCAAACGCTTCAGACTGGCACAGGAACAGGTCGAGCAAAAATAGAACTGGTGATCAGAAATGAGACCAAAAAACAGATCACATTCTGCTTCTCATAAATCCATACCAGGAGATGAGCTCAGCTTTCCCGTTCAAAGTACGTTCTATTTCCATGTGCACTGGTGGGCTGCAGGAGGAGCCTGGAGCACCTTCCTCACCGTGTGCTCGTGGCTGAAGCCAGCTCTGTGTTGTCCTTCCCACCAGTGCCTAAATACCAGCATGCAAATAGAGCATACATGACACTGGGAGCTTCTCTGTATCAGATCACAGTGACAAGGAAAGTTAAAGGCATTGCAAAATATAAAAAGCAGGGAATTTGGAATTAATTTTTTAATTACTATTAAATAGGTCAGCTCTTCGGTTGGGGGAAGAATCCTCAACATTAATGTCTTGTTACAAACCAGCCATCCGTCACTTTCACAGCTCTCTTCACCTTGAGTCTCACCCTCTGTTCATGAACTGTGTCTTTGTTTTAAACTACTATGCAACTGGATAACCAGCTCTAGCGTGGAATGTACTGGGTGGTCAGGAGACAGCTCCAAGGCCTGTGGGACAGGGACAGCCTCCATCACCCAGCACACGGGCCAGGCTGGCTCAGTACCCAGGTGAACGGGCCACAGAGCTGCCTGCAGCCCTCTTCCCTCTGTAGTCAGTGTCTTGCACTTGAAGGTAACAGGAGCTCTGCTCATAGCCTTCAGCAGCACAATCCACTTCGGGGTGCCACACAAGGGTGCAGGAGCCTGCACGCTCCAGCACAGCCCAGAACTTCTGCTAGAAATCTCTCTGGAGTTTATGAGTTCTCCTCACCCTACTGAGTGCCTCAGTCTTGATGTTTCGGAGGGTTTTCCCACTCTAGTGATTCCTGATACTTAGGAACAATTTTTAGAAAGGTTGTTTTGTAACATTTGTACCAGTGTTTTCCTTAAATGAGGATATTGAAGAACACAGAGCTTTCTGCTGCTGTGCCCTTGAGACCTGTGTGGCTACAAGAGGGACAAAAAGAAACCTGTGGAACCCTGAAGACTCACCCCTGCGAGAGCCAAGCTCTGAAACTGCTTCTGGAGGAAAGCTACTGAGTGGCCTTTGCAGCCACAAGTCACACCAAGACCCTCTCCCAGCACAGGCTCTGCCTTCTGCCACAGGAGCCAGTGAACACGCTGTTGGAAGGTGAAGGGTTTGGGGTTAGCCCTGGGAGGGGATGGGAGAGCCACAGTGTCCCTCCCCAGGACTGCCAGTCACGGCCCCTTCCTGTGCTGGATCTGGACAGGCCCTGTGCCTGACCTCCCTCCCTGCAGCTACAGCTGCCAAAGCCAGAAACTTCCCATTGTTAAAGCTCAACTGGTTTTCTAAAAACAAACTTTCTAGCACTTTTACACACAGTGAATAACCTCTTTTAATGGAGTATTTTGGGGGCTGTAAACAAGGTTTTTAAATTGTAATTAAGTGCCATTAGAAAATGTATGGTTCACCACTAAAATTAGCTCTTGCAAAATGAAGTTCAAATTGAAAGCATTTTTTATAATGAAGTTGTTTATTAAAAGCATTTGGATGATCTGCCCTGGGTGTCTTCGTGGAGGGGAATTGGGGTTTTGGTTGGTTGAAGACAAGACAGAATCGTAAGGCAGGTCAAAGACACAGTTCCCTACATGAAGCCACAGAGGTTTATAAATTTCTTTCAAGCAAAGAATTAGAACCACAAGAAAAAGATCCAGCACCCCACTAGGGAGGCAGCCACAGCAGACACCATTATCCCCTGTCAAGGAGAATAATGTTAGACAGTTCTGGTTGCTTGGTTTCACTAAAATTTCCAACCCATGTGGCAGCATTTCAGACAAGTCCAGCCTGCTCCCCTCTCCCAAACAACCCCGACGTGCTCCACTCCCCACAGGCAGCAGGACCACGACCAAAGCTCAGCTTAAGCTATGACTGGCTGCAGACACCAGCAGCATTTGGAGATAAAACAGGAAAAGCACATCCTGCCCTCTCAGGAGTCTCCTTCAGAACATGGACTAAAAGCTGAGAGTCATGATCAGTGTTAGGTACTCTTCCACTTTTTGTTCCTAATGCAGCCACCATTAAAATGTGCCCTTTCCTCAGCAGCTTTTCCCTGGAGCTGAGGGCTGTGACAGGACATGAATACACTCATCTGTCAAAAAATGAG
Source organism: Atrichornis clamosus (assembly GCA_013400975.1). Classification (NCBI taxonomy): domain Eukaryota; kingdom Metazoa; phylum Chordata; class Aves; order Passeriformes; family Menuridae; genus Atrichornis; species Atrichornis clamosus. Next base: position 17,357 of record WBMZ01012784.1, read on the forward strand.
AAATAAATTCACAGATTGTCCTGGTGGTGGAGCTGAAGCTTCCTTTGCCTTTTTTAAAGGGAGAAGGGACTATTCTCATGATTTCCAAGTTTTGATTCAAGTATTTGTAGGCTCTGGTCTCGGTCACAGACATTCAGCAGCCCTTGACACTGGACCCCATAACCTGGAGAATCACATCCACTGCTCTGCTGGGCAAAACATCCCAGGAAAGGGGAATGCACTTTCCCTCCCTCAGTCAGCATTCGAGCAGATTCTCGCTGCTCCCCTGCCTCACACCACCCCAGCAGAAACACACAAGCTCTGGGAAGCCATGGAGCTGGAAGCAAATGTTGAGGGCTCAGCTTCCGCAGCACCAATGCACCTCAAACTCCCACCTGGAAGAAGAAATGGCAGCTCCCTTCCGAGCTGCCCTCTTCCCTCTGCTGCTCTGAAGCATCACATACCTGCCATCCAGCAGTCGTGCTGCTCTGCCCATCAGTGCCACACATCAAACAACGCATCTCACACAACAGATGAGTTGCTCAAGTGACCTTACCCTGCAGCACAGCGTCAGCAGATCCAAATGCCTCATGTATGCCTGGTGGCATAATCACAATATATGGCAGCATTCAGGACATGCCACACTGGGAGAAACTTAAATTTACCAGGAGAAAAATAGTACAAAGAAAACCAGAGTATTCCAAGCTCTGCTTCTGGCTGAAGTCACACATCACAGACCACATGGGTGTTAAACATGGCCAAGCGTTACAAAAATAAATTCTCCAAAGTTGATTAGGAGAACCCAAGAGAGCAGGATGACAGGACAATGGCAGGTTTATTTACAATAGGACACAAAGAATACATACATTAATTAAAAATCACAAAGAATACAGAGAAAACACTTCAGGGAAGGGAGAGAAATCAATGCTGGCTGAGCCTCTCCACTGGGGCAGGGCAGAAGAAAAAAAGGAAAGGAAAAAAAAAAAAATCAACCAAAATCTCAGAGAGGGACCTCAAATCAGAACTGACACAGGACTCCACAGCACAGTTGGCTCACGCATCCCCTGCTCCCTTTTTCCATCCATGATTCCTGCTGATTAGACTTTGGCGTGATGGCAAGGCCGACAGGAAGGGACACGGGCCCTTGCATGGACCTGGTGGAAACTTATGGCAATTGGGGTTAAGAAAAGCCCTCAAGGGTGCACATCAGTGCTGGGAGCAGGGAGACTTTGGACAGTTCTGGGGTGGAATGATGTGACCTGTGGCAGCTGGTCATTGGGAGACCTTACTGCAAGACGAAAAATTTTCATAGATCTCACTAAAAAACCCTCTCCCCTGTAGCCCTGACTGAATCGAGTGAGTCTGGGGATGGACGAAGCCTTCACTGCAATGTGGAACCTTTTTACTGATAAACATCACTGAAGTGACAACAAAAAAAAAACCCAAAACCAACAATGCAACTTTAACCTCTTTTAAAAAGAGCTTCCCACAGGCCGATTCAGGCATCAAGCCGTGGGAAAAGAAGAGCCCGTGTCAGCTGTCCTGGAGAGCCTGGACTGTTTTTTGTGGAGAAGAACAAAATACAGCTATGGGGTGTACACTTTTCCTGTTCCCTGGAGGTAGAGAATTTCAGAGGAGGAGCAGAGAGCAGCAAGGGCAGCCGGAGCATGGGGCCGGCGGCGAGAGAGCCCCGCTCCCAGCCATGGGACAGCTCACGGGGCCACCCACCTGTGCCCAGCCCCTTCAGCATGGCCTGCAGAGCCCCCCTCCAGCATGGCCTGCACAGCCCTCGGGCAGCTTGGGCCCAATACTGCCTCAGATCAATTGGCACTGATGCCACGGCACCACAGCCATCTCCCACGGGCTCTGCACGATCCCAGCGGTATTCCCAGGAAGGAGCCTGTCCCGTTTCCTCACGCATCTGGAGCAAAGCTATTGACAGAACAAACCCTTGTAGTTACCTCGCGCATCCTTCCAGTCCTGTATTCCAGCACAACCACATCACTTCCACCAGGATGTTATGTCCTGCCTTCTGAAGGAGAGGCAATCCCACCCTCCCGCAGCCCTTCCAGTGGAGGCATCCGCAGCGGCCTGTGCTGTCCAAGGCTGGAGGGAGGGAGAAGCGATGCCGAGGGTTGCAGTTCTCAAGCTCTCTCAGGGTGAAATTGCACTTCCCAGGCTCTGAATGGCACCTCCAGCAAATTGTAAACAAGCCGAAGCCGGGACTTCGGAGATCGGAGCGTGCCGAACTCCTGCTGGGTGAGCCTTTAGGCTCTGGGTATTTTGCCATAGTCAAGCTCCCTCTTCTGTGCAGACACAAAGGCAGGAGAAAAACCCAGTCTGATACTTGTCTGAAGAGTCTCCCTGAATCCTAGAGCACCCCAGGGGCTGGAAGAAAACATTTTCACAAGTGTTTCCACTGCTGTCTCAAATCCATTCATCATCAACATAAAAAAAAGGATGGATTAGCAAAAAGGGGGTTTACTTATACAGAGGGATATTTCTCTGCTAAAAAACTCCCTCAAATATGGAACAGGATAATAAAGTTAAAATGTAAGGTATCTACAGACCCCTTTTCCCCGCAGAAGTAGCCCAGAATCCATGTACACTGTGCCAAAGTTACATTCCAAATCGAGGAGTTAATTATTTCTCTTGTCACTCTCCCACTGGATTTTTGTTTCCTTAAAAAGAACTGGGAGAAGATGTCCCTGTCACTCCCGGGAGGACACGCGTTCGGAGGTGTCAGATTCCTGCTGGGGGGATTCCAGCTTCAGTCGATTTTCACGGCGGCGTAGATCTTCCGGACAAACATGTAGGCTGCGTAGAAGCCGATGGTGCCCGTGAGGAGCCAGAAGGACAGGACCATGAGGGCAGTGTAGCCAAAGTACAGTAAGGAGGGAATGAACTCAACAATATCCAGCTAAAACAGAAGAGGAGGAAAAATATCAACAAAATAACACACACAGGTGACAACGGGATCTTTGGCAAAGGGAAGAAACCGTTTATTTTTGTCCAGCTGGAGGGAGATCCCCTTCAAGGTGGGGTCAGGGAATGCTGCTCTGCACAGGTGATGTAGGCAGGGTCCTGGGGCACCTACACCCTCCTCTCCCCTCTGGAAGGGTTGTCAGCACTGCCTTGGGCTGGTGTGGGGCAGACTGGGACTAGCCAGTCCCACCATTTCCCTTCCCAAATCCCACAGTCTTCCCCAGAAAGGTGGCACTTTCACACAAGAGGAATACCTTGTTCACAAAGTAGAAGACAGCATAGATCAGCACATAGAAGGCAGATCCTCCAGACACCAGGAACGTCCTCCACCACCAGCGATAATCCTGATAGGATAAAGAGCTTCATTATCCCATGGGCCTCCTTCTCCTGGGGCACTGCCTCAGGGGAGCTGTGACCATTCTAGGACAGGGAGAAGAACACCCATTTTCCTTGAAAAGAAACCCACAATCTGGGGCTCGAGGATACAGAAGTGTTCCCAAACCAAGAAACAGTGAAGTAAAGCCAGGTCAGGCTCAAAGGACACAGCTCACCTCTGCCCCTGCATTTTGTTTTGTATGTGGATGCAATGGAACAGTTTCTTTGGGAAGAGATGTCAGCTCAAAACACCCTGTGCCCAGCAGAATTCCTGGTGTGAAACCACATTTCCCAGCCTAACAGATAATCAAGGAGCTTCAATTCCCCTCGGAGTGAAGAGGTGTTGGGAACAATCATATCCATGAAGGTGGGCCACACTACTTTCTGCTGAGCAGCAGCAATAACATGGCCTGTGCTTTTCCAGGAGCAAGTACCCTAAGCTGCCCAAACCAGAAACATGGAAATCTCACCTCAGCACAGAGCTGGAAGTACACCATGACAATGCTGATCTGGGAGCAGGATACCACCAGAATTATAAACACCAGGAAGAGAAAGCCGAAAAGGTAATAGAACTGATTCTCCCAGATTGCCTGAAACAAAGACACAGCAGGAATTTTTTTCCAAGCTCTGTGATCAATCACTAAACACGGGACTAACTTCTGGCAGCCAACCAAGGGAAAACAAGGAGCCCCTCAGGCTCATATAGAGGAAACCACAGATCTAATGTGTTTCACAGTGTCACTTCAAAGGATTCAGGCTGCACAAAGGTACACAAGGACAGCTCTGAGGTAGCTTGTTCATTCCCCTGCACCTCCCAAGCAATGGAACAGCAAATTCCTCCCTGTCCATATAAGGTGAATAATGGGCAGCAGTTTGAACAGTGACTATCTCAAGACCAGGACCCCTCTTGATGTAATGCTACAGTAAATTTCATCTTTACCACAATCCTTCCAATCACCAGGAGTGTCCCATAGCTCTCCCTGGAAACTACTGAATGGCCTGGAAGAAACCAGCTACTCCCTTCAGAGAGTACAGGAATAGGAAACTGCTCCAGTGGAAGCCCCCTCCCCTTCAAAAGCTTTGGCATGAGAGGAATCGTATTGAGGAGGAAAGGGAAATGCTTACACTGAAAATGAAGAACAGTTCGATGAACATGGCTCCGAAAGGCAGAATACCAGCCATGAGGATCCTGCAGAGCAGAAAAAACCCCGTAAGTAGCACAATAAAACTGTCTGGACATTAAAAATTCCTTGTAACAATAGAGAACACTCCAAGCAAAGGGTCTACAACTCCAGATTACTAAATTTCACAGACAATGGCACAGCTGCTCCCACAGTTGAGCACATACCACTGCTACAAGTACCCCTCATGCCACATCCAAATTATCAACGTTGTCTCAAGGAACCCCATCTGCCATCTGTCCATGTCCAGAGTAGAAGGTGACATTCAGCAACCCAAGGGGACTGAGGGGTGGGAGCTTAACTCACCGTATTTCCCAGACACTCAACACTCACCCCACAAATTTGTTCATGTACCACCTCTGCTCTGGGATCTGCCTGGGAATCTGATTTGTCCGTACAGGATTGTCATATGGCTGCTTGCGAAATCCGAAGTAGTAACCCAGGTAGACCAAGGGCAAGGAGATCCCAAACCACATGCAGAGCAAGGCCACCATGGTAGGGAAAGGCACCTGGAATCACACCAAGTCACAGAAGTGAGGGTGACAGCTCACCGGCCGTGGGAGCTGATGTCACCGGCCAGGCCAACCCTCCAGTCACACACTTGGAAAGGTCTGGGAAGCCAAGTGAGTCCCTACTGGCCCAGTGATCCCCTCCCATCCAGCAGGCCCCAGGATGAGGGTGGCACCTACCGCACCAGAGGAGTGTTTCCCCCAGATGAAGCAGTTGAGGACGAAGCAGATGCCGAAGACGACGCCTGGGTACAGGGTCGCTGTCTGCAAGAGGAACCACAGCATAAGAGAAAGCACCTGACTCCTCAGCCAGATGTTCTCTGGAACGAGTCCACTGCTGGGACAAGGCACACGTGGAGGAAGTGTCCCCTTTGCTACAGCACAAGGACACAGAGCTGGGCTGTGGGGAGGATCTCAGATAATCCTCTTTGCTCTAGCACGTGCTCTGGTGGTGCCTTTCCTGTACGACGACTCAACCCACCACAAATCTGCAGCACAGCCAGACTGTGTCCAGCTACCACAAACATGTGGAGCTTATCCACAGATCTTGCCATCAGCAAACCTGGATAAACAGCACAGAACATTCAAGACTCACACAAAAGGCTCCTTTCTTCCATCGATGGCCTTTCAGAGTCCGGTATAAACGGCCAGCAAAGAATCCACCAAAAACCCTGGACAGAAACAAGCCAAGACAAGGAAAATGAGCTGTTGTTGCTGGGGAGAGGCAGGGCAGCACTGGGGGGAAGCCACGGAAGCACCTACCCCATGAACATGAAGAGGAAGCAGGCAGTTGTCATCAGCGCACCCCGGCTCGAAGGCGACAGCATCCCCAGCATAGCAACAACTGCAGAGGGAAACAGGACAAGGAACAGCAGCTCTGAGGGACATGTGCTGCAGCAGCTGGAGGACAGGGCCTGTCCCATCCACAGCCCACAGCTGCACGGAATCTCTGCACAGGCCTCATTTCCTTCACAGCGTAACGCATCCACAGCCTCCAGCACCGGACAGAGAGGAAGGCACAGCTTTGATCTCAGCTACAGACCATGCTCAGCCTCAGCTTCCCCAGGGATGGGAGCAGGTGCAGCTCAGCAGGCAAGGCACACCTGTGCAAAAGTCTCCCAGCCCACTATCAGCTAGGGCTCACAGCTCGGCAACAGGAAATAACATCACACAAAGCTGCCTTCAGCTGGAAAAACGCTGTCCTGCAGCTCTGCAGTGCCCAGCCCAGGCTGATGGCAATGGGAAGCAGCTTTATGGGCCTCACTCCAGCTAAGGTGAGCACAGGGTGAAGTCAAACATCCTCGAGCATCACTCGTGTTACAGCCACCCCGTGCAACATGTGCCACTTACAGATGACAATCAGGATCATACAGAAGAGCTGAATTCCAGAACCCAGGAGAGAGCTGAGGATCATAGGGTACTGTGGAGGCCTGAAGACATCTCCATGCACAAGTTTCCAACCAGATTCCTCCATAGTATCTTCCTGTAGCAACAACAGGAAGAGGAAGTTATTTAGATGTGATAATCCAGTGGAAATTAAGGTCCTCCCACAGCCAGCCTAAGAGGTTAACTTCCCTGGATCCAGCTATTCTATTGAATTTTACCACTTCTAGCCAGGAAATGTCTTTCCTCTTGGGCTTCAGACAGCTGAGACCTGAATTGTCAGTGCCAGGGCACACATCTGCAGAGCTGCCTGCAGTCATTACTTAGGTCTGAAGACATTTGAACCAGTATGTGATTGCACAGACAGAAGAAGGTGTGTGACAGCAGGACACAACCACCCCGCCCATGGCTAGGGCTCAAAGCAAAACAGGGGCAAGGGAAGAGACAATACACCCAAGTCTGCACACTAGATCCCTCCTGGTCTGTGCTTCCCTCCCTCTCTGATCCCAGCCCCAAGAACAGCCACATACGATGTCATCTTCCTTGTTGTAGTTGGCAATGTCCTTCCGCAGAGTCCGGATGATTATCATGCTGAGAATCCCTGAAAACAAGCACAAACTGAGTTCAGCTCCAAGGTTCCTACATGGCTGTGCTGCTCTCATGCTGTGCAACTACATGGCTCCCACCAATACTCTCTGTTCTGGCTGGAAGAGGAGGTCTTGGGTCATCAGCAAAGACAGAAACAAAACCCCAGGGAATAGGGAAGGCAGCATTCCAGCAGGAATGGGGCACTGTGGCTTTCCTGTGGTTTGGGTTTTTTTGCTTTAAATATGGACATGCAAGATGTATATTAACCACATTCTACTCTCTCAGTAACCCCAGTCAGAGAGAGGCTGGTAACTGCCTGACCCCACAGGGCACTGCTTGGAACTGTGAGGTTTTAGTTGGTTTCCTGCCCCTTCTGACCAGGTTCAGCCATGGCCACATCCTCCTCAAGTTACCTGCAGCTGAAGCTTAAAGAAAATTCCCTGCAGATAATGGTAAAGCCTTCCTCCCCCCACACATCCACTCACCTGAAAGGAAAAAGACAACGACAACCGAGTTAATGATGGAAAACCAGTGGATCTGCACATCACTCATGGTCAGGTACGTGTCCCAGCGGGAAGCCCACTTAATGTCACTTTCCTGAAAGAACAGGAGAGTTCTTCTCACACCAGCACATTCCCAATGTCTCCCACAACTCTGACAGCCACTTGGAGCATCACTGCCAGCCGGCTCCCCAGTACTGCCTCACCTCCCAGTGCACAGAGTAGGTGAAGAGCAACTGGTTCTCTTTAGTAGGATCTATTTCCTGAGGGGCAGAGCCCGTGGCTTCGGGCAGGGTGCACATGCTCTTCTCATCAGCCTTCAAGTCTATAAGGGAAAACATGGAACACAGTCAGCTCTTCCCTCAGGCACCACCTCTCCCATGGAGCATCACCCTTAGGGCACTGGGCTGCAGTTATTCCAGGTACTCTGGGAAGCACTCGCTCCTTGCTCACCTGCTCTGCAGTTTGCAAAACTATTCTCCTGACCAGCAGTGGAACATCATTAACAAGCTTTCAGGAAAGCTATGCACAAGGCTCTCCTTAACTGGAAGGATAAAAGCCAGAGGTTCTGAAGTCAAGTATCTAGACCATGAACAAATCCTCTATTCCACATGATATGCTGAGAAACAAGACCTCTGCATCAGTGCCTGCTCTGCCAAAGGAGAGCTGCACAGGGTCATCCACACCATGAGCAACTGCCCTTCCAGACACCCTTTTACATTGGGCTCACTGAGGTAGCAGTGTTTTCCTCTCACCATTATTTTTAAAATTCAATCCCCCCAGAACAGTTCCAAACATCCTGTGTGTCCCTGGACTAGCACACAGTGTCCCAGTCAGAAAGATCTGCACCACAATAAGATCCAGATGCCAGACATGCCTCATACTAGATGACACAGTGCAAAAAAATCCAACCCCAAAACCTCAGACTCAGATCTTTTTATAGGAATTGATTTTCCATGGATTGCAATTCATGGATATCTCTCTATTGTTGGTACTTCCTTAGTAACAAAGCGGTTTATTATTCTTATAATTTAGACTATCATTTCTGTGCCCTGTGAAGAAACAACTGGCACCCTGATACATCAATGGCATCTGACCCTTGTTCCTACAGAAGACCCTTTCCCCTTGCTCCCCTCCCCAAGAGCCTCTTACCTTCCAGTTTAATGCTTTGGGGAATCACCTCAAAGCGCACCACCCTGTAGGTGTGCTCCTGGCTCTCTTCCACATCCTCTCTGTGGTAGTAAAGGATGAAGGAGAGGTGGTTGTGCAGGTAGAACTGAAACAGTGACATGAAATAAAACATCAGCACCCCAAGGGAGGAAGAGGCAAAGTTAAGAAGCAACAGCTGCAGAAAACAGCTTCAGTGAGGGAAAACTAAAGACTCCAATGCCAGAGATCAGCCAGCCTCGGGAGCACAGTGCCTTTGCTCTGCTGATGGGAAAGCACTGCATGAGCCTGTTCAAAGTTACAGTGAGTCAAAGCAAGGACTCCTGGCTATCGTACCAGCAGTCCAGCACCCACCCTCTTCTTCCCACAAGATACCCCTCTCTCACATTTCCACTCTTCATAAAGCCTTTAGGTTGTGTTCCCAATTCTGATACTCTCTGGCAGACCTCTAACAGACACCCAGATCTCCTCCAGGCACCCTCAGACAGCACCTCAATTCTCTACCTTGTTACCGTCCATAAACCCAAGCCTATATCCATGCTCGAACTGCACATCCTTCTCCTTCTTCTTCTCCTCTTCCTCACGATTGGAATAAAACTCCAGCCGTGTTGCCACAGGGAGGTTATCAGCAATGCTGAAAACACAGATTTCAGATCAAATTTGTCCACAGCAGCAAATCCCCACTGACACAAACCCATGCCTGAGGTGACTCACAGGTGGACGTAGTAATCCTCCCTGATGCGCTCGGCAATCAGCTTGCTCTGCTCCACTGTCAGAGTGACTGGCTTGTTGGGAAAGTTGCACAGAACTTCACATTTCTTCTCCACGTTCATGGATACTTGGAAAGGTGTATTTACAATTCGGTCCCCTCGAAGAACCTCGCCTGGAAAACAGGAAAATACGGGCAGGGTTGGAGACTGCCAGGCTTCCTGCTGCTGATCCTGCTGCCAACTGGGAACTGTGCAGCTGGAGGGACCACAGCAAGTCTCCTTTGCTACCACAGGTGCAAGGATAAGACTGCAGGACAGTTTAGCTACTCTGCTGGAAGTATCAAGCACTACTTAAAAAGCAAGTTACACACTCTCCTTCAGGAAAAGCATTTCCTCTGTCTAACACACAGACACCACCGTTTGCAAACAGCCTGCACAGAGTGAATCAGAGGAAGAAGGTTCTCACAGCCCAGCAGAAGGGACACTTGCAATTGCTTTTCCTCCTGTAAACACCCCCTCCACTGTCTGACAGGTACACACCGAGGTTCTCAGCCTTGTATGTTATCTTGCTGGGCTGGCAGAAGGGCAGGGAGTAGTACTCATATGGCAGCTGGGTCCGGGAGCTGGTCAGCTTCACAGCCTGCAGGAAGAACGGAACGATTATCCCCAGGAAAGAACTCAATTTTCTGACCTCTCAGCATCAGCCAGAAGCTGATGCTAACTTCAAGACACCTCCCATAAAGCTCACTTCTGGAAGATACTACTACTACTGCTAATATTAAAAATCATAATAGACACAGATGTTCCTGGGAGACCTCCAGTAGCAATTCATCCACAGAGAAACACTTGAAGAACAAAGCATGGTGGTTTCACAAATTTATGTCTCAATGGAGTCCTAAGAAAAAACAAAGAGCTCAAAGGAGACTCAAGTGTCACATTTTATACAAGATTTTCTCAAACAAAAATTCACATCCCACTGGACCTAGAGGTCTGGCCTCCAGTGCTATGAAGAGTTCAACAATTTTAATCTCTGCAAGGAAAGCCAGAGAGCCATCAGACTGGGAAGACAAGGGTTGGGGACCAACCACGAACATTCCTGGAGAGTTTCCACAAATCAAAGGGTACAATGGAAGTGCAGAAATATACCACAACAGCCAAGGCCACAGTTGCTCCAAAAACCAGAAGTGTTTTGTAACACAGCCAAGCTTGTTTATTGGAAGAGTGCTGGCAAACACACTGACTTGCCTAAGTACTTGAGGAAGCATTTGTCTCCTGAAATCCCTTTGAGAATAGCCATTCCAATACCCTCTTCTTCTGGGAACCTTACAGTAGCCACAGGCAAGTCTCATTTGCTTAAAAATAGCCTATGTCTGGCAGCCTGTGGCCAAAGAGAAAACTGTGCTGTGCTTCACGTGGGAGCAGCCAACCTCAGCAGTCCCGAGGGTGCTGGATTTGCTGAGACAGAGGCCACAGCTTTAGAAAAATAAATGAAATGGGCTATAAATCACTGACGTCTGAAAGCAAAGCCTGGCTTCCTCACAGATGGGTGCAGCAGCTCCATTCAGTACCAGCAACGCTGCACATGAACAGCTCTCAGCAAGGCCGGTCTAAAAGATCTGCAAGGCTCAAGGACCAACACCTCCATTTGGGAAGGGCTTCTCGTGGACTTCCCTGGTCCTGAAGATGTAACATGAGCAAACTGGGTAGAAGTGAAAATTGAGAAGGTCTGATTCAAACCTTATTCCACCACCCACCTTCCACCCAAAGGCACACTCTCTGTAAGACCTTTAGAGTCAGTACAGTGCTGAAGAAATTACATGCACTTCAAAGCCACAGTGAGAAAGGGACCCTTTTCCCAAAAACAGCAACATCTTGAGGACTTTGGTGCAACTACTGAAGGAATTTGGTGGAAGAGACTGGGGACAAAAACAGGAATCAGGTTGGCATCCAAAGGTTGTGAAACAGAGAAAATATCCAAACGCAAAATTGTAGCAACAGGATCCCCAAATTTGACTTTCCAGCCCCACTAAGGTGCTATGACATAAAAAAGAAAAAAAAACCCCAAAAGACAAAAACCCCCCAAACCAAATGGACTAACAGCACCAAGTTTATCCTACCTTTATTTCTACGGGGTCATTGCGGTGGAAGTTGATAGGAGCCACTCCGGGTACATAGAAGGAGTCTGTGCTGTGCAGCAACAGCAGGACCAGCACATATCTTAGCCTTTCCTGCAAAAAGGAGAAGAAACGGTAAAATACAACAGAAACACTGGAACAACATTGGAGATGGACAATAACCCTGGAAGTGTTCATCCCAGACATTAGAAAGACTGTGCAGTCTGGTGATTGAACAGAAATTCACAAAACCTATTCTTAGCTTTGTTTTGTGACTCTCATCAAGTCACTTTCCACTTTAAATGTCTCTGCCTCTTCATCTGCAATTAGGAAAACTTTGGCTTTGCTCAACCTTAAGAAAAATGCACTTTTTGTCTGCACCATAGGGCACTGAGCAGGCCATCACTTTATTTTTCTGCTCCCACCCATCTGAGCTCCCTGTGTTAGGAAACTCCATAGATTAGTAGAGAAGAGGGCTGAAGCCCTAGCTCTGGATGCCTGTTAGCTCTGCTCAGCAGCAGTTACCCTGGAGCTGATTCCAAATGGATGCTCACGTGCTTTTACCTGCAGCAGAGCAGTTCTTGAGGGGTCAGGTGTGACACCAGTAACTGCACCCAAAGGGATGGTCACATCCCTGCTGCCTCCTGCTCCACTCTGCTTTCCTCACCCCTCCAGGCCACAGCACAGCTCAGTAACACAGCAAAAAACTTTTTCACCCCTATTTCAGGGAGCAGGGTGACAGATCAGGCTGGAAGGTTCAATCAGCTCCACAGGGGCTCCAAGAGAACCCATACCCTGCAGAGCAGCAGCAAACCCTTTATTTAACACACCTTGCTGCCTCCTCAGCCCCTGCTGTTACCTCAGGTAACCCAGCTCGAGCACAGGCAGGAAGGCTGTGAAATGAAAATCGAGCTTTAAAGAGTATTAGCCAGCAGCAGCTTGCCTGGATTAGGACATCAGCTCTGGTATAATCTCACTGCATTACTAGCTTCAGCCCCTTCTCCTAAACTCCCTGCGTGTGTGGCACCACTGGAAAACCACACAACACCTGGAGTTTGGTTTGGGATGAGTCTGGAGCTAATGCTGCAGCCCTAAGAAACCAAATCCTCACTGTCCCTGTGTGTCTTAAGCATAGTCAGTCAGTCTGGCACACAGCACCAGAGGGAACACTCCACAGGCCAGGTGTGGGCAAACAGAAGCTCTACCATGGGGATCCTTCTCAGACTGGGGGTAAAAACATATATATTAAAAAATACTTGTGTTTATTGCCCCCACACCCCTTCCTCTTCACCAGCATCCTCTTGCCATACTCTTGAGGCAAAGAAGGTATGTTTGGCCCAGACAAGTGAGAGCCAATAGAGCATCCAAAATTAGTGGAATTGAGCAGGATGAAAAAAAAAAAAAAAAAAGGCATAGATGTCAGGGGGTTGAAAATCTAAAATGTATTTAAGATGCAAACACTAGGCACCTACAGAAAATGTTAATACTGAATCATCAAATACATGTGGCCTTCCAGTATCTGAAGGGAGCCTACAAGGAAAATTGAGAGAAACTATTTACAAGACCATGGAATACAGGACTAGGGGGAATGGCTTTAAACTCACAGAGAACAGGTTTAAATTGGATATTAGGAAGAAATTCGTTCCTATGAGGGTGGCAAGGCCCTGGCACAGGTTGCCCAGGGAAGCCGTGGCTGCCCCATCCCTGGAAGTGTTCAAGGGCAGGTTGGATGGGGCTTGAAGCAGCCTGGGATAGTGGAAGGTGTCCTGCCCATGGCAGCGGGATGGAATAAGATGAGATTTAAGAACCCTGCCAACCCAAATCGTTCTGTGATTCTATGATCTTTTTTGCTTACAAGGGGGATTTTCAGATCTATTCTAAGCACAGCCAAATGCACTTGGAGCAGGCACAAAGCATCAGCTTGGAAATACTCTTGCTAAAACTCCTGGGGCTTCAATACTGATCTGCCTTGGGAGAAGGTAGGGCTTGTTTCCTGCACTACACTAAATTTTGCCTTCCCAATCTTTTAAGAGAGTGCTCTGTGACTTTCCACCAGGTAGGAAAAGGTCTCCTGGTCAGGTGAAGCACTGGAAGGAACCTGCGCTCTTGTCCTACACTGTGCTCCAGAGGAGACAGCAACCTGTAGCGCTTATCTGATTTGTCACTGAAGTGACAGACCTACACAACACAATGTTACTTAAAAACCAAAACCACACCAGTGCCACTCTTGCCCCAGAGGGCTGGGAGGTGACAAGACAAGGACAGAACTTTGGCAGATACTCAGGAGACATGTGAGCATGCAGAAGATAAAATTCTTGGTGACAACTTTGGCAGAAATCAGGCTATCTCTGCATACAGATGATGATGATGATTCAGGCAGCACCAGGCAACAGAAAAGACAAGAGGGCAACTCTGGAAAGCCTTGCCAGGAAAGAACAGTTGGTAGCATGAAATGGGAATGCTGCTATGCAACAAGTGGGGGAGCTTTGGAAGTGAAATATGAACAAAATGCTCAGTGCAGGTTCCTGAGCTGGCAGAGCTCAGGGAAGCTGAAGCTGGGGGCCTTTCTCACCAGGATCTTTGTTCTTGTACTGACAGATGTGCTTCATCTTCTCCAAATGAAGGCAGCAGCTTAGCAATGGCAACACAAACACCCAAAACATCTGGGTAACTCATGGGCCAGGCCAGGTGATCATCTCACCTGGGGGATGCCTGCAAGCTGAGTTCTCTCCTATGCCAGGTCAGAACTTTCAGAGCGGGGGAACTCTGTTTTTCTTCTGTCCCTGAACCCTGGCAAAGCCCAGACTTCCAGCAAACAGGACACACACCTTTGCAGCCTTTTCCAATTACTTACATTTCAAAACACATGCACAAGCCCCCCTCAGACGACAGTCTTGCACCCCAGATGCCAGGAAATCATGTAACAGAGCAACAAGTAGCACAACAAATATGCACAACTTCAGGCTGAGAAAAACACAGCTGCACGTAGGTAAATAGTTCAGATTGCCTAATCCTGATTAATTTCCTATACACAGACAAGCCGAGAGATCATTTCTTAGGAGAATATGATCTAAATAAGAAAAGTAACTGCAGAAGCACAATCACCCATTCCTGTCCCTCAGATCAAAAGTTCACACACAAAACCTCTCAAAGGCAGTTTTGGATAATTATCACTAGTCTTGAGATTTGCAGACAGCTCCAGGTTTATTCCATTCAGAAAGACTTAAACAACATTGCCACTTTCTGTGAATTCACAGAAGGTTCACAAACCACACTGCCAAAACAGAGAATTCCTCTGCTTCACTAAACCCCAGCCTGACTCAGCACAAAGAAGCCGTAAAACATATAGTTATTACCACACACATGTGCTTCCATACACCTCATGGTCCCACCAGCTACCACTGCCAGAGTCTGAACTCCAACATTTATTTAAGGGAAAGGGAAAACAGCAGCTATTCCCTGGGACACTCTGCAACAGCTCCAACATGCTCCAGAGGATCCACAGCCTGGCCATGTGTACCTAGGACGTCCCTGCCCAGGTTATTGCAAACAACTTAAAGAAACCCTCAAGCAGCAGCAATTTCAAGCATCTGAATTGGGCTGGTGCTGTACCAGGGCTGGTTTAGATCTTAAGAGCTTCACAGTCCACATACGTACTTAAGAACAGAACACAGTATTTGCTCACAGAGAGGAAAAGGAAGTAGGAAGTGACAACGATGGGTATCACGAATTGTCCCATCTCTTTTTGGCAGAGAAGGGCAAGAGAGATATCAAACAGTGATAATCAAGAGCTGTTAACTTTCAAAACCAGCTTTCAGGAAAAAGAGGGAAAACAACCGGTGCAGAGCCATTTGTCCCGCTGGATTTGCACAGCTCTGCTATCCCAGTCCACTTACTGAAACTTTTTAACGTGGTGACAGAAAAGGAGGAAAGGCACAACCCACTACTCTGTGGGAAGAAAAAAACCCTAACAAAGCTCTTTCACACATGTAACCTTCATTCTACCCTCAGGCACATTAACAGATCACACACAATGCTAATGACACCTGGTCTTCCCCACTTCAGCCTTTTACTCCCCTTTTCCCAGGGCTGCCTCCTTAGATGATCCTGACAACTGTTTGGACAAGCTCATCTTTATTACTCCCTGCCCTGCACTGGAAGAGCCGCCGAGAGCCCTTCCAAAGGAGACAAGAGACATTCACATTGACTTCTCTCTGACACCAAGAGAGATGCTGGCAGCCTTTTCTGCCCTTCACACAAGAGAGACCCACGAGGAAATTCCCAGGAGGACCATCCTCAGCTCTCAAAGCCAGCTAAGCACTCCCTCCTCCCTGCCCGAGGGAAAGCAAGCAGGGTATAAAGACGCTTAAAGCAAATTACATGAAAACCTCGTTTAAAAGCTCCCCCAATCCCCTCCCAGTCTCTCCGTGAGTCACTTCACACGCTGGCCAGCAGCGACCTTTGTATTAGCACACATCCTTTACCCATACCATTACTCCTGCAACGCACTGTCACAGAAATATCCTTCTAAGAAAGCAAAGAGGAAATCCGTTTACTACTACTACAACACCTCCAAGGCAGATAACAAACGTTTCATCAGCTCATTTTCTCCTCTATGAGTTGGCACTGATGCTTGCCTACCGTACCAAATTCCCACCAGGAACACCTTCAGCTCTCTGAGAACTCAGGGAATAATTCAGTAGTAACAACAGGGATGTTGGGACGCGGGAAGGTGAAGCAGCTGCTCACACCCCGACCCGACAATCAGCACCAAACACTTGTGAAAACCACACACAGCGCAACAGCCTCTGTGCATGGCACCAGCACCGGCCCCAGGCTGACGCCTGGGAAGGGAAGGGAAGGGAAGGGAAGGGAAGGGAAGGGAAAACAAGGGAAAGGAGATGCCGGTGCTCCCTACGATCCACAGCACTCCAAGACCCCGGCCTGACCCCTCCTGCCCAGATAATGCCGTGAACTGCACAAGAGGAGGCAACTTTGCTGCCGAGGAAATGCGGGGCAGGAACCCGCTCCGCTTCGCTGGGTCCCTGGGCACCGAGCGGCGGCTCAAGCTCTGCCCTTCGCCGGTGACACCGCCGGGAGACGCGGGACAGCTGCAAGGCCCCGGGCGGGACCGGGGAGCCTCCCCTGGCCAAGAGTCGGGCCCGCGTCCCTCCCAACGCGGTGCAGGCCCGACCGGAGCCCCCGCTCCGCGCCCCGCGCCGGGGCCGCCGTCGGGCCGGGCCGGAGGGCAGCAGGCGAGACGCGGGGCCGGGCCGAGCCCCGCCGCACTCACCATCGCCGCCGACGCCGCCATCTTGGATCCACGTGTCGGCGCTGACGTCACCGGAAGCGGCGCGCGGTTGGCTGCGGGGCCGATCGCCATGGCGACAGCGCGGACCGCGCAGGACCGCGCCGGGCGGCCGCGCTGCCGGGGCCAGGCCCGGCTCAGCCCTGGATCAGCCCAGCCCTTCTGCCGGGCGGGGCGCGGATGGGGTCGCCGCTCTGGTCCCCAGGGTTGGTCCTGCGAAGCTGGCCGGGGAAGGGGGCGGCCCGCGCCGCCATTTTTGCTGAGGGCAGCGGCTTTCGCCTGGAGGGCGGGCACGACGCCGCGGCCGCCATGTTTGGTGCGGGCGCTGAGGTGGTGGGGCGGGGAGGTGCTTGTGCCGTTCCGAACCTCCCGGTCCCCGCGGGTCCCCCCCCGGTACTCCGCGGGCGTGGGGCGCGCTCCGAGGGGTGCTGCAGGACCTAGAGTCCCCACTCCGATACGCGCTGCAGGCCCCATGCTTGCCCCATCCGTATCCCCCCCGCCCGGGCTGCCGAGCGGGAGGAACGGCCAGGATAGGAGAGGTTGATAAACACTTTATTGATTACAAAAGGAAGATCCCAAAGCAGATAGAAAAGCGTAGAAGCAACGGCGTTTGCCTCTTGGTATCGAAAATACAATCACAGGCCCCCCAATCTCCCTGCTGTAGGAGATACAAGGCTATCTTTAAAAAATTACTGCTTCCTCGTTTTCCCCAAATAACCTGTCGTTAAATAGTAAAAATAACAACATAAAGTGAGTGTGCAGAGAGAACTGGGCCCTTGCTGACACTGCAAATGCCCCAGCAGACATCAAGTCCCGCTTGTGAGCTTTGCCATGGGGGAGACGGCTTCTTGTGCCATGGCTTTTGGCTCCAGAGGTTCCTCCCAAGGCAAGTGGTGGGGGATCCATGAAGGGTGGCCTGGAAAAGTACTATGTCCATCTGCCCCCACAGCACAACTGCACCAAACCTGTGCTCTGCACAGTACTGCCATGAAAATACTGAGGAACGAAATGCAGGAGGGAGAGAGGAGGGCACGTCTGTGACACTTGACATCCAAACTCTAGGATCCTGCGCTGAAAACAAGCCAACTGCATCACAGTGTGCCTGGTGGGAATCCCCTGGGATCAATCACGCAAGGAGCACAGGCATTGCATGGCATTTTGCCAAGGCCAGCATGCTAAAGCACTTACTTCTGCAGAATGGTGTGATAAGATCTCAGAAGGTTTAAAAAATTACTAATCTGGGTTTTTTCTTTGTTGCAGAAGCAAGTCCGGCCCCATTCCTGTCCCTCCTCCTGTCGTGGCCTGGGCATCCAGTGTCCAGTCGGTGCTCAGGCTCTGGGGAAAGGCACAAGGATCGCTTCTGCATACTGAGCATGGCTTCCTCCTGCTCTGCTTCCAGCCCAGCCACTCCAGGAAGGTGGGTTCCTGGGCCAGGCTGGCAGGGGAAGCAAGGCATGGGTGGAACAGGGAAGAGCTGGCAGTGTCTGCCCCGAGCATTCCATGCTACGGCTGCTGCTGGTACTGGCCCTCTGTCGCAGTAAAGAAATCCTCCAAAACACTTTGTATGTACTCAAAAGTGGGACGATCCTCGGGTTTGGTCTTCCAGCACCTCATCATGACGTCATACAACTCCTCGGGGCAGTTATCCGTGCGGGGCATCCGGTATCCACGCTCCAGTGCCCTGATCACCTCCACGCTCGACATCCCTGGGGAAATGGGGCGGGACAGGTGAACATCACCGAGTTTATCACGGATTTCTTTAAAAGCCATAAAAATCCCAAACCCAAAACTGCTCACCCTTTGGGCAATGTCTCCAGGAAGGAAAAGGAGTGGTTAGAGGGGCTGGGAAGGGGGAACTGCTGCTCCTGGTCCAGGAAACATGCAGACAAACCGAGATGCTGGGTTACTGTGGTATGGAGTTTTGTGCCCCAGGTCAGATGGTGTTTTTAATCACTTGGTATAAATTTAAAAAAAATAAAGGCTGCACATCTCCATGTGCTGAGTCTGTGATGAGCCATTACTTCCAATGAAAACAGGTCAGTGTGGAGGCAGAGCGGCTCCTCAGAACAGCCCTTTATGCCACCCCAGATCCTTCATGGTCTGTGGTAGCATTTACAGAGTAATTTCCCATTGAAAAAAGGTACCAAAGTAACCATTAGTATAAAATCTGGGATGGTCCCTAATGGTAAGGATTTACAGAGGTTTCCCATGGAGCTGGAGGAGCACAGGTCCCATGGATGGGGTCCAGAAGGTGGAATGTGTCTTTTGGAAGCAGATTAGAGGAGGCATTTCACCTCCTTACCTGGGTAGGGGATCCGTCCATAGGTAATGATCTCGGTAAGGAGGATCCCAAAGGACCAGACATCAGATTTTATAGTGAAAGATCCGTAGTTGATGGCTTCTGGCGCAGTCCATTTAATGGGAAACTTGGCACCTGGACAAAGAGATCCAGTGGGAAACATGAGCTCAAACCCAAATGCTGAGAAACGGGTGGTGAAATATGGGGAACAAGAAACAAACAGAAGAGGAAGAAGTGAAGTGATGCAAATGAGAGGAGCTTCCCTCTGCCCGTGTACCCAGCACGTCTTTCCCAGGGTCGGGACCACCGTGGTGGCAAGTGGCTCTCAGGGAACCCCATAACCCTTCACCCCCAGCAGCTCCCACACCTTCCCGGGCTGTGTACTCGGTGTCCTCGATGACTCTGGCCAGCCCAAAGTCTGCAATCTTGCACACCAGCACTGCCGACACGAGGATGTTGGCGGCTCGCAGGTCTCTGTGGATGTAGTTCCTCTTCTCAATAAAAGCCATTCCTTCTGCAATCTGCCACAAGGGAACGAGGGAAATGCAAAGAGGCTGCTTGAAATAACACAGCCTCTCAGCACCAGTCAACTGCTTCTGGCCAGCGCTCGGAAAAAGGTGAAAGGAGGCTGAGCCACAGCAGGAGATGGATGTCCCATCCATGGAATTGTTCAAGGTCAGGCTGGATGGGGCTTGGAGCAGCCTGGTCTAGTGGAAGGTGTTCCTGTCCATGGCAAGAGATTGGGACGAGATGAGCTTTAAAGTTCCTTCCAACCCAAACCATTCTGTGATTTTCCTGCATGGAAACCGCTCTCCAAGCAGGGAATCCCTTGCGGAAGAGGTCAGGGTTCCCGACATGTCGGTGACAAGCCCAACCTGACACCTTTAAGCTGCTATGTAAGAAAGGCCATGAGAACTGAGAGCTGAGGAGCTCGTGTGCTCATGTGAGAGTGTCTGCGAGTGTTTGCAGGGCAAGGTGTAACTGCTTCATCCTCAGCCATGCGGACGTAGAGAGGAGCAAATCATTCCCTGCTCAGGGAAGATGTGAGACCACTCTCCAAAAACATCCACAATGGCTCACTGTAATTGCTGCAGCAAGGGTCAGCATTCCAGAGCTTCCTTGGCCAGGGTAGAAAAGCACAGGAGTGGGTCTCTCAGGGAGGGCAGGAAGATGCCTGGGGTCTTCCAGACTAGTTTGTGAAGAGTCAGCTCTGACTGGGGGCACGATGCTTGTGATAGCCCCTGATAATCCCCCCGCAGCTCTGTCTTCTGAAGTCTCTGCACTCAGTGCTGTGTGTGCAGCTCTCAGCCCTGATCAGGCGGAGATGACCTGGTGTGTGCACAACCAAACCCCAAATTTGTGCCAAGTTACCACATGCCAGGATGTGACGAGCATCTAGAAGGCAAAGGGGCTGGAGCAGCCAGAGGGGAGACCCCCCACCCCCATCACACCCACATAGGCTGGCCCAGGGTGAGGTGCAGCTCTCACAGAGCTCTCCCCACTAAATACAGAAGTAATTAGGCAGCGCAAGAGCGGAAGGATCATTTCCATGACCACAGATGCAGTTCTGCTCACAGTGACTCAGCCCCAGCACAAGTGCCAGGCTGCTGCCTGTCCCTGACAGCACTTCAGCCTTTGCTCCCCAGTGCTTCTCCGAGCAGCCTCCCAGAGCTGCGGGCCGACCCAGGGGTTGGCATGAGCCAGCTTGCTGGGAACAGATGGTGTGCAGGAGTGCATAGCTGATCCACAGACCCTGGCACAGCTGGCTCCAGCAGCCAGTAACCTGGTCCAAGCCCCTGAGGTCTGGGCTCCCATCCTGGCTTTCCTGTTGTTCAGGTGCCTCTGTGAAATATTTCATAGAGGTACCGAGCTCAGCTCAAAGGGTCCCTGGGTTCAGCCCTCAGCCAGGGGCACTGGAGAAGCAGCAGGGACTCAGTGGTTGTACAAATGGTTGCACATGGAGTGAGGTGTATAACAGCCCATTCCACTGTACTCAGAATCAGCTCCTGAAAATATCCCTGAAATAATTATCACTGAGTCCTTCTGCCTCTCCAGCTGCCTTCCCCGCTGCCACTGACAGCCCTCTGGTGACTTCATTGAACCACAACCCTCCCATAGGCATTCCCCTGGCGCAACACAGCCCACTGCACTCCCTCCTGGAGATGGGAACCATGCCCAGCTCAGCCTCTCAGGCTTTGGGAGCACACAGGATCATGCTGCAGGATTCCTGTTAAACCCACAGGGCTTCACACCACCACGGCTGAGCTGGGTCCTGCCCAAAGCACGGCCAAGCCGGGTAAAGCACTGTCCCAGAGCAGGGCTGGGGTTGGGGTGGGGTGGGATGGGGTGGGTGTGTGCCCACGCCGGGTTTGTGGTAAGGTTTGCAGGTAACTGTCACCGCAGCAGCAGCAGATAGAAATCGGTAGCTTTGCCCTGGGCTCGGATGGGCCACACCAAACAGCACCAGCATGTCCCAGAGAAGGGACCGTGCAAATGTGAGCTCTGAAAACAAACTCCGTTCCTCTGTGTGGGCTGTGAGGGCTGCAGGAACCACGGCAGCCTTATAAGTCACAGGTTTTCTGACCCCTCAGAAGAAGCAGCCAGGCCAACCCTCTCCCAGGCTCCGCTGGGCACTGCCCAGGTGCAGGTGGGCTGGCTGAGGGCTGCAGATACCGGGGTGGTGAGGAGGAAGCTGCCACTTCTCCTTTCACACACCCCTGCTCCTGTGTGGGCAGTGGCATGGGGATGGTGAGCAGGCAGTGGCTGCCCACAGGGAAAACTCACTGCACCCTCAGCACTCCCAGGGTCTGCCTGTCCAGACCAGGCTCCTAGCTGGCACTGCCTGAGCCCCAGGTAAGTTGTCAGGCTCCTCAATCGCCTCGCTCACCCTTTTCAGGGCTACAAGGGGGACACAGAGCCAGGGAAGGTCTGCTCCTTCCTCACCTGGGCAGAGAAGTCGATCAGCTTCGGCAGCAGCAGCTTGTTCCCCTCGTCGCTCTTCAGGAAATCCAGCAAGCTCCCTGCAGACAGGGAAAGGTGCCAGGGCTGATGGCTCAGGTGGAGCCTGCACTCATTGTCAGGATGGCACAGGGGCCCAGGAAGCCAAGCAGGACAAGGGGACTCAGGAAACACACTTGATCCCCTATTCTGCTCCCATGGATTGGGCCAAGGGAGGGGCACAGCTGCAGGCTCCCTGCTGCCCTGCTCGTCCTCATGTCTCCTCTTAGGGGTCCCTTCTCTCCCAGTGCTTTCACTACATCCCCTCACCCAGCACCCTGCCCTGGAGCACTCAGACACGCAGTGGCCAGTGGGAGCCAGACCTGCTCCCAGTCCCAGGAGCTGGTGTAGAGCCCCCAGCTGAGCCAGGGGATGTAGGAGGGGTTGATCCTGCACCATCCCAGGGCATCTGTGACCTGGCCCTGTCACTCAGGGATGCAAGTGGCACCTTTCTCCATGAATTCAGTGATGATGTAGATGGGCTCCTCCCTGGTGACCACCGCATGCAGCTTCACCAGCTTGTCGTGCTGCAGGGTCTTCATCAGGTTCGCCTCCTCCAGGAAGGCTTCCACGGACATGCTGCCCGGCTTCATCGTCTTCACCGCCACCTTGGTGTGCTTGTTGTAGGTAGCTGGGGGGTGGCACAACAGAGCATTCCCAGGCTGCACTGGGAGCACTGGAGTTTGGAGCCAAAGCCCCAGTCCTGCAGACAGCTGCTGTGTGAAGGTTGGAGACCACACCCAGCCCAGGTCTGTCCCCACACACCCAGCCCTGACCAGCCCCTGCATTAAGGCAGGGCCACCTCCATGTTCCCCTGCTCCTCTCCCACAGGTCACTCCCTCCCTGCCTTTTCCACACCATCACCCCTCCACCTTCTCTCCCATCCCTCACTTCCTCCCTCACCATCACTTTCATCATCCTCCCAGCCTCCTCCCACTCACCCATCACTCTCAGCCCCCTCACTCTCACCCATCCACACTTCTCCAAACTGCCCAGCTCCCAGCTTCCTCTCCAGCCTCAGTGACTCCCGAGGGATCTCCCAGGCATCCTTCTCCCAGGGCTTCTGTGGTTTGGGCACACGGCAGGGGTGGGTAAGCTTCTGGCACAGTCCATCACTCTGACCTGAGGGGAGCGTCCAGGACCATCAGCCTGCCCATCTCACCAGCCACACAGTCCTGGGCACCGTGGTGTTCAGGCACACCAACACCACAGCTGTGACAGCCACACGCCAACCACGGCACCAGGGCAAGGTCTGGAAGTCGCTGCACATCACAGCCAGAGCCACAGCAGGAGCCCAGCGGTGACAGGCGGGAGCCCCTCAGCCTCTGCACACCCCTGGCTGCCCAATGGCTGCTTGGCTCAGGGACAAAGCCCCATTTTAGGAAGAGGGGGCCAGGCACCCAGGGCTCAACTCACCCTTGTAATGCTGGACCAGCTCCTGCAGCGTGTTAAAGTTGTTGCGTGGGGAGATGTAGAAGCCGCCGCTGTCCAGAGTCCGGATCTTGTAATGCTTCACTGCGCCGCCCCGCAGCTCATCCCCGTCCCGCACCGACAGCGAGTAACAGCCTGGGCGGGGCGGGGTGAGCCGGCGGCTCCCATTCCCGCTGTGCCCGGCCATCCCGCACTCCTGGCATGCATGGAGCCATCGCCCAGTGGAGCCAGCAGCACCCATCCCACTCTGCTGCCACCACCCCTTCGGCCCCAGCCCAGCTACTCCAGCACCCACAACACCCAAAGCAGCCTCAAAGGGACGCATTCCCCTGTCCCTGCCATGGGGCTTGGACATGTGGCAGCACCACAGGCTCTTGCAGGGGCACTTGCAGCAGGAGAACGGATCCCCCAGTCCCTGCCCGTAGCACAGCAGAGCCCCTGAGTTGGGGAGGGAGCTTCTCTGCTGGGCAAATGGAGCTGAGGGAAGCCCCTTGGGCAGCTGTTCCCCACCAGTGTGCTGTGAACACCCCTCCACACCTTTTGTTGTCTCACTGTCCCTTATCATGAAGGACCCGATCATATTCCCGGGGACAAGGAGCTGCCGCTCTGCGTCCTTCCGGCTGATGCCCTTGAAAAACCACCTGCAGTGGAACCAAATGAACCAAGGAATGCTGGCATGGGGCAGGGCTGGGGGCTGGACATGAGGTAGGAGCAGAGATAACTGCAGTGGGGAAATGTGGGACAGCACAGGACCAGGATTTGCCACAGAAGGATGAACTCACTCCTCTGTCTCCAGCGAGTTGACTCGGGCAACGTAGTTGCTGGGGATGAAGCCTTCACATCCTGTCACCAGTGACCGTGCTTGCCACCACTCCCCTGACCTGTGACAGAAGTGGCATTGGGTTGTCTCACGGCACCTGGAAGTGGGCACCAGCAGCTCCTCCAGGGGCAAATTCCAGAAAAAAACCCCAACAGGACCATGCAAGCTGTCAGAAGACGCGGGGGATACCAACAGCATCCCCCTGGGGGTTGGGGATGCTGGACAGGGGGATACCAGCAGCACCTACTTCTCCAGGACCTTCAGCCGCTCCCCTTTCTGGAAGCTGAGGTCCCCAGCGTTCATCGCCTCGTAGTCATAGAGCGCCAGCACCACGCTGTCCCCCGAGCCTGCAGCGAGGGAACTCCCTGGGTACCCCTCCGCATACTGGGATGGGGTGTCCGGCCACTCCTGCCATGAACACTGGCCGGGACATTGGCCAGGACCCCTGCAGTATCCAGTGTCTCCATCTTCATGGAGTCATGTCTGGCCTTCAGGGGAGCCCAGAGCTCTCATTCTGCCAGAACTGCAGTGTTCCCCCCCAGACTGGATAGGATCTGGCCATGCTGCCCCCACATGCTCCCACCCCCTGCACCCACTTGCAGCCCCCTTTTACCTACCATCCTCGGGCAGGGGCACAGCCATGCTGGGGACGTTATTGTTCTGGAAAGTGGGACAAAACCACAGAGTGACGTCACAGGTGGCAGAAACCTGTTTCCCATGGGGGTCTTGGCCCCAACAACAGTGGCAGGGGCAGGAGGGCACCCAAGGGGCAGCACCAGCACTGCCTGACACAGCAACCTGCCCAGCACCATCATCTCCATCCCCTCCTTTTCTCCTCTCCACACCTTCCTTTTCTCTCCCTTTCTCCATAATTCCTGAATTCCCATCAGGCCCACTCTGCTTTGTCCCAGTGTGGCCTGGGCTCTTCCCCACAGCCAAGCCCTGCCCAGTGCATGGGCACTGCCAGCACCCGCAGCTGGCCCCACTCAGTGCTGGTAGTGCTGTTGAGAAGAAGGGCTGAGTCCCCCATGATGGCTCAGCCCTGAACCCCCAACTCTCTCAGAATCTCCCACTCACCCTTCTGTTGGTGGCCGTGGGGTCCCTCACATAGTGGCCCTGCTGGACGCTGGGGCCAGGGTCAGGGTCAGGGTCCGTTTTTATCATCTTCTCTTGGCCACTAGCTTCCTTTGACCTCACGCAACCCATGCTGCAGCCAAGGAAGGGGAAGTGAGGCCATTGCAACAGACCCCTGTTCCAACCCCCTCCAGCCCCATTCCCATCAGCTCCTGCCTGGCACAGGGCTTCAGTACCCACCCAGCTGCACTGCCCTGGCAGGGAGAGCTCTGCTCCCCCTGCAGATGCAAGGTTGGTGGTGCGGGGGTGTTGGGGTGCTGGGGTGCTCAGCAAAGTGCACAGTGAGGATCCCCACACAGACCGCTGGTGCCTGTGGCCCCCCCATCACCATGGGTCACTGCTCCCCACTGTGCTCCCCTGCTCTCTGCTGGGTGGTAGCTACCCCGAACAGCCAGTTCAGGGCGAAGGCAAATGCTCAACTTTCTCCAGCTCCCCATGAAACTCAGTGGGAAACAATGCTGCAAGAAGAAGCAAGAGTGGGAAACCCCTTGCAAATGCACTTCTCTTGGCCAGGGAGACCTGGGCGTGGAGAAAGGAGAAGGTGTTGGTGGTGACAGTGAAGAAGGAAGCTCAGGGCTGAGCCCTCGATGTGCACAGCACAGCTGCACTTCCACAGCTCTTGGACATCGCTGTCACCTCCGCAACACCTCATGGTCACTCCTTGTCCTTCCCTGCATGCCAAAGCCTGGGTTGGCCCTGCTCCTGAGGGCAGAGCAGGAGCAGCAGTGGCAGCCACGACAGCTCATCCCCCTCACTGGGGACACCCTGGGCACAGACTCGGGACTGTGCTGGATCCATCCTAGCAAACCCACGCGGTGCCCGGCTTAAATTCCGGCATGGCCCGCACCACCACCACTGCAGGTACTTGATGTGCCCACCCCACACTGGCTCAGGGTATCCAGCCCTACAAAGCACAAACACCCCGGCCAGTCCAAGGGTCATTCCTACTGGCTCCTGTGGCATAGCTGGCATTCCTGATGTGTCCCACCCTGGAGAGCCGTGTCCCAGGACCCATGCAGTGTCCCCAGTCATGAGGACCAGGCTGGATGGGGGTCCTCATCGCTCCCGGAGCACGGCTGCCCGCAGCCCCCTGCCCTTGCTGTCCTCCCCCGCCCTTGCTGCCCCATGTCCTTGGTCCCCCAGAGCCCCTGAAAGGCCACCGGCAGGGACCCCCTCGTCGGGACTACACCGTGCCCAGCCGGGGCTGCACCGGGACCCATGGGACTCCCAGCCATCGCCCCATCCCGGTCACCCGCACTGAGCACGACCGGTCCGGCGCAGGGTCGTACCCACCGAGCTGCCCGGGACCGTCCGCGGGGCTCCCCTGCCCCGCCGCTCTCGGGGCTCCGCTCCCGGAGTTCTCACCTCCGCCGTCGTCCTGGGGCACGTCCCCTTCGCCAGTCCCGCTTCGAGTCCCCTTCCCGGAGCCCGGGCTGCCGCCGCCGCTCCGCTCTGCCCGGCTGCGCGCCCGCCGCCTGCCCGGTACGGCCACGCCCCTCCCGGTACGGCCCCGCCCCCGACTCCGACGGGATGGGCGCTGCCGATGCCTCCGGTGCCGGGGTGGGAGCGGAGACCATCACCGCACGCACCGCACGGGCACCCACAAGGACATCCCAGCCCTGCGTGACCCCACTGCCCTTGGGGACCCTCCGACGGGTGTCAGAGCCCTTTTCTCCAACCGCTGCCCCCGGGACACCGGGCGGGTCTGGGTCCCGGCACTCCTGAGCAGCCCCCAGGATGTTTCCTCGCTCGGTGCAGGGCCATGGAGGGCAGCGGGGAGCACGAGGTGAGCACAGGACACGGCGTCTGGATCTCTGTCCCCAGAGAGGAGAAAAAGCCCTGAGCATCCCGTGGTGGGGTGCAGGACATGAGGGGGCGCAGGACACAGTGGGGTGCATGGGGCTGACTTTGTGAAGCCCAGCTCTGTTCCTGGGCTTTGCGGTGTCCCTGCTGGCCTTGGTATTCCCGTGCCAAAGTTCCTCTCGGTGGCCTGCCCAGCCCCACAGTGTTCCAAACTTTTCTGTGGATTGCCCAGACAACCCCTGAATTCGGGATGGAGGCAGCATCAGCAAGGGGACCCCACGGCCCTGTGTCACCCAGACCATGGCGCTGCTTGGGCTGAGGGTGTCAGAGGAAGAAGCCAGGGTGCAAGTCTCACCTCATGAGGGTTTGCATATGTAAATTTTTAAAGAGAAAAAATAAGTCGCTGTAGTAGCCCCTGCATCTGCTGCCCACACACCACCCTGGGTCTGCAGTGCCGTCCTGTAGTCGCGGCCAAGGGCCAGGGGATGTTGGCTCAGGGCCATCAGCCAGGGGCCATCAGCCGGGGAGTATTGGCTGGAGTACAGTGGCCAGGGGAGATCAGCTGAGGTCCATCGGCCAGCGGGGAGCACGTCCCTGTCCCCTGGCGGCGGAGGGGCTGCAGGGCGGGACTGCAGGAAGCCGCGTCCCGGGGCAGGAACTTCCTTTTGTGAAACACCCGCAGGCCGCGGTCGGCGGAGTGTCGCACAGGAGTCGCAGGCAGCAGCGAGACAACTGTGGCCACCAGCCCCCTCCTGTCCCAGCACACCCTCGCTGACCCCTCACATTGCTCTGAGCGTCTACTGGGGCCAGCCAGGAGCACCCTGACTCTGGGAGTGACCTGCAGTGACACCGGAGTGGGCAAGTGCCCCAGCCCAGTGCAGCAGCCCCCACCCCAGCTCACCTCCACAACCACAGCAGCCCCTGCACCCTGACGGGGCCTTTCACCGAGAATTTGCTCTGCTCCCAGCATTTAATTGAAATCTGCAGAAATTACAGCACATGTGGCTCCACCACCAGCACGGCTGCCCTATGATTCCAACAGCCCTGCCAAGAGCTGACAGGGCAGTGCAGAGCCCTGTCCCCTCACATGGTGACAAATGAGGGTACAATGTCCCCCCTCCCAGTTGCTGGGGCTGAGCTGGGCACCTGTGGAGTCTGGTCTTGGAGGTGCAGCACCACATCAGCAAGCAGAGAGGGACTGCTGGGTTTTGGCACTGGTTCACAGGTAGTTGTCCTCTTCCTCCTCCTCCTCCTCGTCCCGTGCCAATGCCTCGATGTCGTGGGTGATGTCCGTGATCATGCGGTTGAAGGACTCGGACTCGGAGCGCAGGGACCAGCTGTCATAGCTGCGCACAGCCGAGGCCGACGTGTTGCTCATACTGCGCTTGATACGGCCGAAGCTGTCGGTGAGGATCCCGCCCTCACGGATCCCAATGCTCTCCAGGAAGGTCTCAAAGTACCCGATGTCTTGGTCAGGGATGAAGGGCCTCATTCCTGTCATAGGCATCATGAGCTTTGGGAGGCTGCCCAG
The DNA here is from genome assembly GCA_013400975.1 of Atrichornis clamosus. NCBI lineage: Eukaryota > Metazoa > Chordata > Aves > Passeriformes > Menuridae > Atrichornis > Atrichornis clamosus. Next base: position 46,171 of record WBMZ01012784.1, read on the forward strand.
GTGGACAGGGGCACAATGCCAGCCCCACCAGCTGCTGGCAGGGGGCTTGTCACATCCTGTGCCCCGCAGGCAATGGGGTTCTGACATCCCCTGGAGCACACCCAGCACAAGCATCCCATCCCCAAGGGATGCATGGACATCACTAGGGTGACAGGGTGACACAGCTGGCTGCAGACACTCACCGAGGAGGAGGAACTTCCTGCGGTCCCCGTAGAGGCGCAGGAGCTCGGTGCAGTATTCCTGCACTGGCGTGCCCAGCCGATACTCACGGAGCAGGATAGCAAACTGCTGGATCTCCTGTGGTGACAGCTTGTTGCGCAGCTGTGGTGACACGGGGATGGGTTGGGGTTGGGGACACCGGCAGCACACAGCCCTGGCCCCCCACACTGTGCACCGCTGCTGTTCTCTGGTGCAAGGTGCCCAGACCTGCCTGCTGCCCCCCACTCTGGCTGCTGGCACTGCTGGCATGATGCCCATCCCTGTGCCAGTCCCTGTGCCCGCACCGTCACCATGTAGTCCTGCAGCTGCTCCAGCCCTGCGCCGCTCTGGTCGCTGCCACTGCAAGCGGTGGCCAGGCTGTGGTGGGAGCGATGGAAGGAGGGCGAGGAGGCTCCACTGTAATACGCTTCAAAGGTCTCGTGGGAGCCATTGCTGTGGGAGGACTGTGGTCAGAGGGTCCCTGTACCCCTCGTGTGCCCAGCTGCCCCCCACTCACTGCGCAGCACCCACCATCAGGTAGGGCATCACTACACCTGGGACAGGCACCCACCCAAGTGCAGGGGCACCCACCCAGTGGCAGGGGGAACCCACACCAGTCCAGGGGCACCCTGGGGGAGCCAGACTCACAAGGAGCTGCAGCAGCTGTAGTCGGCATCATAGCCGTACGTCCCGTCTGTGCGGCAGCTCTCACCTGGGGATGGAGAGCTGAGATCTCATAGTGGGGCAAAATCCCCCATGCTGTGCCCATGCCCCTCACCCATCAGCCCCACGCTGCCCCACTTGGTGGCCCCAGTCCTGTCCCCAGCCACTCACTCCTGCTGGAGAGCCAGGGCCGTGTGGGTGTGGAGGTGTAATGGTACCCAGCGCGGTCCACGCACTCGATGCTCTGGTCCCCGTAGATGATCTGGAACACCTGACAGATGAGCGCGCAGGACTCCTCGCCAGCATCCTGCAGCGGGAAGGAGGAGGGCAGTGAGTGTCGGTGGGTGGGTGACCCGGCGGTGGGTGCCGGTGGGAGCCAGGACTGCTCACCCTGTTGGGCACGGCGAGGATGATGAGGTTGGAGTAGGCGTCGGGGCAGGGCTCCTGGGGGTCCAGGGGGTTACTGCCGGCGTGCCGCCGCTCCCAGCTGCCGAAGCCGGTGCCGCGCTCCCAGCTGCCGCCGGCGGTGCCCGCCCGCCGCCGCTCCCAGCTGCCGCCGCACGGCTGCCGCCGCTCCCAGCTGCCCG
>WBMZ01012786.1:0-41198 GCA_013400975.1 Atrichornis clamosus
GCCAGGGGAGGTTTAGAATGGATGTTAGTAAAAATTTCCTACCTGAGAGGCTTGTCCAGCCCTGGCACAGGCTGCCCAGGGCAGGTGTCTACAGTGGTGGAACACTTTAAAAAGCATGTAAATGTGACATTTGCAGACGTGGTTTAGCTGTGAACTTGGCAGAAGTAGGTTAGTGGTTGAAGTCTGATCTCAAAGGTCTTTTCCAACCTAGATGATTCTATAAATGTGCTTGTTTAGTTATCATTTGTATTCTTTGAATTGGAGCCTGCATCTGCTGGAAGGAAACTGCAGCAGTATGTAGATCTGAGTGTTTGCCAGTGTACAAGTTTGCCATTGCATGTAGGGCACGTGTTGTAACTCAGATGCAGTTAGATTATGTCAATACCTCTTAATCCTGAATAGTTTTAAGTGTGTGCCTTCTTTCATCAACAGTCATTGACCTACTGACGCTTAGAGGAGCTAAGCATGTAAAATTGTTTTGTAGAATCTTAGCCTTAAATTAGTGACTGGTTTCTTATTGTGATTTCAGTAATAACCTCAATGATATTTTAATACCTTTTATTTTTTTCTTTAAAATAAAATATACACTTTTTATCATCAAAATTATTTATCTTATTTCAAAAACCTTCTCATTTCAGTAACGGATACCTTCTTTACTGTGAAAAATGTTTACCCCCCTTATATTGAATCACAGTCATTAGAAGAATGTAGACTGTAAACATTTAGGGTGTTTTTCTCCGGGTGGATTGCAAGCTTGAGCGTTTTGTTTTTTAAAGAGAAATTTCTTGTCTAGACACAATCATCAGAGAAAGAAGAGAACTATTACATGTGGCTGCTAATCCAATGAATATAACACTGTTTTGTATTTGAAAGTTTGGTTTTGATGCTATTCACATTGTAGTTTTTAATCGGGTAGAAAGCTGCCTGTGATGCATAGAATGACAATAGTTAGAAAATGAAACATGCTTTTGAATACTGATTCTATAGAATGTGGATTTTTAATAATCCTAAAGTAGGTACTGTCATGAATCCAGAGCTTGTTAGCCATGGAGCTGCAGATTAACTTTTATTTGCAACTCTAGTATGAATAGAGATTGAACTCAAATGCTGTTTATGGAATGGAACTTATAATTTCTGATAAAACTCAACTGCTACAGTAATACTTCTGGTTACTCCTAATTGCGCAGAAGGTTCCTTTGTGCTTCTTTCCCTTTAAGTGCTGACCTTTGTCAACACAAAATTTTATGACAGTGCTGTTTGCTCACCTGTTTGTCCATGTGCCTGTCCATTCTGTGCCATAACTTTTGTTTGTCATTTATTTCAGCCATAACTGGAAGTATGCTAGACATTCCACAGTAAAGTTCTACAGTTTTGTGAAAATTAATCACTGTATTGAGGAAGATGCATAGAGTAGACCTGCCAGCTGAGGAAGTTGTAGGCCAGTATTGAGTTACCTCACCACTGGCCTAAGCACTTCTCTGATTCGTCAGTGTATGCTCACTGTCCGACAAGTGTATATGCTGTCAGTACTGTCCTTGCCAAGTGGGTTGTTGCAGTGAACTCATATTTCCTCAGAGGGTCTGGTTTATGGCTGTAGAAAAATGCAGAGGCACACTGTTCACGGGAGAATTTTTTTTCAGTAACCTCAAAAGTAAGTATGCACATAAGGAAAGCTGTAGTAACAAGCTTTTGCGTGGTACTGTCTACATGGGTTTTGTGCACAGTAGAATGTGGATAGTGGATTCTAAAGTTTGCTTTTTTTGAATCAAAATTTTGTGTTCAGAATAAATTCAGTATGATTTCAATTAGAAAATGTTGGTCACTTTTAGTAACATGACTAGAATGATATTTATGTCTGTAACTGCAAGCAGTAAGTAATCCAGTCATTTCTATTGGTGAAAATACCTTAGAATCATTCCCATGTGCTCATTATTTCTTACTGAGGGCACAGATAGGCTAGCACAAGTCATGCTGACTTGTTATCTTTCCATTCCAGTATTACGTGAGAGGACAACCATTTGCATTGATGTGTGAAATGAAAACTTACCTTTATGAAGTGTATGCACATAATAATACACAGTTCTCCACATCTTTTATTTTAGTTGAGGGTTTTTCAGAACCAACGTCTGTGTGCTTAGCAGCACCCTGTGAAATGGATTGTGTGCGTGTGTCACATGGATGACTTACAGACAGCTGGTTGCTGTTTCATCAATAAAAGCAGAACTTGCTATTTTATATAGTCAAATGTAAGTGAAAACCGTAAGGTTTTAAAAGGTATAGTCTTAGCTATCTTTTAATGAAAGTGAAGTGTCTGCTCTCCTCCCTTCCCTCCCCCACCATAATGTGTACTGGATTTCAGTGATGCAGTAGATTCGCTGCCATCCTGTAAATTGTAAATTAGACTAGCAAGAGTCAGACTTGTTTGTCAGATATTAAAAAGCCTGCATAAATGATTGTTTTTATCGTAGTATAAATCACATTGGTTTATGCATGTGGCAATAATTTCTGTTGATGCTAGAAAATAAGTCGTGATGTAATTGCTGAAAAACAGGTTTCTCATCTAACAGAAGTCAGGTGTCATTAGACCAGTATAAATTTAATTAATTTTGAGCAACAAAAATGTAAGACTACAATTTCTACAGGACTTGAAGAGAAGGTTACTTTCTTGAACAAGATGTTTAAGTTAGGTGGTTTTTAAAATTATTTTTTAAATAGACTTACATATAGAAACCAATGAAATAGTCAGAAGTTGCATTTTCTTAAAGAGTATGGCCTCAGGATGATTAATTTTAAACTTGCCTGTTAATTGCTTTCCTGGTTATTTTTTTTAATGAGCCATAAAGAAGCAGTCAGAGGTCAAATGACCAGTGGTCTGTAGATACCAAACTGAAAGTAAGTGTGTCAAGTTTTAGAACAAACTTATATCTTGGCCATCTTTCCTTCTAAATAAATGTAGTTTGCTAAAGCATAGTGGATTATTACTAATTTACTTTAATGTTTCTTGTTTGAGATACTCAGATACTGATTGATACTTAGGGTAATATTTAAAAAATGCTTAACATTTCTATTGGTGCTCTTGTTAGATGTGCTTTGAATTCCATTAGTAGCAGAGTTAAATTAGTGCTAAGCAGTGGTAGAAGTTTCATTCTTTAGCTCAAGCTCCAGCCTTTAAGAAATGAAAAGTCAAGGATATTCTGTTAAAAAACACTTGATGTATTCAGACTTCAGCTAGCTTGTGACCTCTTGGCATGTTGTGCCCTGCAGTGGCCCCTTCTACTCAGGTTATAGTGCCCTTTCTTTACAGTATTTTCTTTTTTAATCACGGGGCAATCAACTTCTTTTTACAGATTTCTAAGTTATCTTGTCAAAATTGTGTTCTTATCCTGAAGTTGAAAGCTCACAAAGCTCACTTGCAAGCTTATTTTTGCCCAGAAGGAGTAGGGAAGCAGAAGAAAAATAATCTCAAACACAAATAATAGATTTTTCAATAGGTACCCATTATAAAGTCTTCAGGCTTGCTGTAGTCCATGCTGCTGTTAGCTTACTATCTTGTCAGAAGCCTAGTACAATGTCTAGTACATTACTGTTGTACAAGAATGATGCTAGGCTAATGAATGTAATATATATAAATAGTTTGAAGTGAAAAATTTATGACTGCCACTAGTTTCTTACTTTTAGACTTGTTTGCTGATTATATAATTCACAAGGCTTGGTTTGTTTGTTTTTTTTTCCCCGCCCTTGCATATGTGGCCAAGATTCATACCATTGCTTCAGCATGACTGAAGGAATAGGGGGAGTAGAGAAAAAACACTGGCACTCCTGGCAGCAGAACTCATCACTCACGCCTAATTCTCAATTTTATTTTAAACTAGTACGATTGCTAGCTTGCTTTACACACACAACTTCCAGTGATGTCTTGTAGTCTGTTGTTTTGGTGGCACAACACTGTCTCAGTGGTTTTTTTTCATTAATATTATGGAACTGGTATACAACTTTGGTTTCTTTGAACTACTTATCTTAGTTTTTTATGCCAGAAGAATTATTACAATTCATGAGTTGTTACCATAATTCTTTATGGCATTTCACTGTTAAAAGTATAGCTAAATATGTGCTGAAGAACAGTGATGAGATTTGTAGAGTTCTGTGTGTGGAGCTGAGCTCAGTATGGAAGAGATGGAACTACCGAAGAGCATCCAATAAATGGTAATTAAGATGTTGAAGGGACCGGAGATCTCACCTGTGAGGAAAGGCTGAGAGAGCTTGAACTCTTCAGCCCAGAGAAAAGCTTCAGGGGAATCTCATCAGTGTTTATAAATACCTCAATGAAAAGTGCAAAGAGGACAGAGCCAGGCTCTTTTCAGTGGGTGCCCAGTGACTGGGCAAGGACGGGCACATACTGAAACACAGGAGGTTCTGTGCCATGTGTTCTGGGATGACCCTACTTGAGCAGGAAGCCTGGACCAGATGACCCACTGCAGTCCCTTTTAAACTGACCCATTCTGTGAGATTTCCCACAAACTCTTCTTGATTTTGAGATTGACTGAGTGTTGACATGGGTTGCCCTGAGAGGTTGCAAAGTCTTCACCCTTGGGAATACTCCAAAGTCATCTGTACACAGTCCTGGGCAACTGATTCTAAGTGACTGCTTGAGCACAGGCTTTGACGAGATGGTCTCCCTTTCAATCTCAACCGCTCTGTGATTCTGTGTGTCACTTGTTTTATATTTTACGATGTTTTGGTGAACTGTTTAAACTTACTTTGTGTAGAAATGATTTTAGGAGAACATGCAGAGTCATGAGGTTTGACCGGAGGTGTAGGATATTGCTACAGTCTTGAATTAACAAACTCTAAAATTCTGAGGTTTTAAAAATTCATTAGAATAAGATGTGTGAGGATTAAATTACAAGCTATCCAATGGGATCTTTATAAAGATAACTTTCTGTTGTTCTGTAATTTCTTAGTTTATACTGTTTTGACATTTAATGCACAATGTTCTGAGACAGGAGTACTTGATAAAAATGTGCCTGAAGGAAATAAACAAATATGGCAAGTACAAAATGGCGCTTTTTTGTGCTGCTGTTACGTCATGTTAGCAGAGAATGTTGATGCAGGTGTTTTTGGTAACTTCATGCTAAACTGTGTGAGTACAGGAAACCCAGCATATTACAGGTTAAACTTCCATTCTCTTTGCTGCTTTTCATCAGATTAATAAAAAGGGGTTAAAAAAATTATTTTATTATAAGCTTAGTAGGAAATTCCTCAGTTTTGTCTTTGAAGAATTACTACATATGTTTACACTACCAATTCCTCTGTTACCCAAAACCTGAGGGGAGAGGAAGAAGGATTGATTTTTCTTTTACTAAAATTTGCTCCTTTGTTTTTTCCCTGAAAACCAACAGTTACTTCCACTCAGATTTATCCATGCTCAGCAAAATACATAACATTTGTGGCTGTAGCTCCCTTCTGTCAACTATATTTTGCATGCTAGCAGGGAGCAATATAAATTCGCTATTCCAGAATTTTGCGTGGTAATCTCTGTTGCAGGATTTGCTTTGTTTTTTAGCTTCAGGGAAATGAACTTTCTGTAGCAGGAGTCTGTGTTTAGAAAAATCTGTGGAATAGGTTTCACCCACAGGCATGGATTGTTTGGTTTTTTTCAGGTAACGTGTTTGTACTTCCCATGTGACCTGATAAATAAGCTATATATGCCTGTTAGGTGGCTCATGTCGCGCCTTGATGATTTAGGGATAAGCAGCTGAAGATGTCCATTAGTACTGTTGGGTTTTTTTGTGATACAGGCTTTTTAATTGCCTTTGATATGATTATTTGCACATTGACCAATTTGAAGCCTTTTGTTGTTCCCAAGGACTAATAATTACTTTAAAGTTACTTGTTTTAATTTGATAAAATATGTTCACTAGTTTCATTTTTTATGGTTGTAATTCCACCTTTTAATAACATTTCTGCAAATATGAAGACATAAAAGGTAATATATAAACATACTGTGATCTTTAAAATTAAGAAAACCTGTGTTTCCCTTTGATCTTTGCAGTGCTAAAGTTAGCTTACCAGCTGCAGTGCATCTTTTTGGTAAGACAGTAAACTTCAGAAATTTAACAAATGTTGCAAAACAATTTCTTCCCCAACAAACCCCTCCTTGTAATAACAAACCCCATTTGTCCATTTTTAGCGGTTGTTTTGAAAAGAATAATGCCTTCGCTAGACTCATAACTAGGGAACGTGGTGTATGATTCATTAGCTTGTAATTTTTACTGTGATTTTTCAGTGTAGTCTTCTGATCTAAATGTAGTGGTGATGTAAACTGATAAAGATGACTACAAGATTTTTAATTAAAGTGTTTTATGAAACAGTGTTAAACAAAAATGAAGATGCAATACTCAAATGAGATATGAGGTATTTTATTATCACAGCTTCTTCAAATCCTGATATATTTTCTTTACTTATTGTGCTAGTTATATTACTACATACTTGTTACTGGCATCTCCCAATACAAGACTACGCAAGTCAGATTTGAATGTGTCTCTTCTGTAGGAGCATAAAAGCACCAGACTGTGGTTCTCAAGAGCAGGATGGAGGAGTATGCATTGGAAAATACAGAAGAGGGAATGTGGTACTGCTGTCTAAGGACTTCGTGATACGTCAAATAATGTGATCATTTTGTATGACAGCTGCCAGTGCAGGAACCTCTGACTGTTGTCTTAGAAGAAAGAGCAAGAGCTGTAAATTGTAGGGGTTTGCTCTACTGAAAGCGATGTGTGTGTTTGAATATTGTATTATGTTGACTTGGTTTGTGGAGAGATGAAAACTGTTAGTCCTTGTGAGAATATTCGGTACTTAAACGTGTTACGCGTAAGGAAGATACTGCTATCTTTGGCAAGCGTGAATTAGAATTACAGTAGATTATAGTTGTTCCTTAATATGTATTGATAGATAAAAGCTGTCTCCTTTGCTAAAATGTTCTTATTGTTAAATATGTTCTTGTTTTTTCTTACGTGCCTATAAAATATAAGTAATGATATGTAGTAAATGGTGTGATCCTGGCATTACCCGAGGTATTTTTTCTGGAAATGGTTTTGTTCTTGGTTTCCAGTAGTCCTCTGCTAAACAATCTTTCCAATACATTACTTAAGATTATTTTTCCTCAGATTTTAATATGCGAGTTCTGCTTTATGAAAATACGTTATGTCCTACCTGCATCAGGTTATGTGGTTTCTTGTGTACTTATTTTGAAAAATTATTTTTTGTATATATAGCCCGTCAAGAGAATAATTACATATAACCGTAAACAGTACCCGTGTTTCTGCCTCAAAAATGCTGCTTCTACATTAGGTTTAAATTAACTCTTCAGTGTCACACAATAAGGGGGAGGTATTTTTTTCCCATGATGTCTCAGTCTCTAAATGCCAGGTGAATGGTAGGACAGGTTTAGACAGGATATTCGGAAGAAATTCTTCCGTATGAGAGTGCTGAAGCCCTGGCACAGGTTGCCTGGAGAAACTGGCTGCCCCATTCCTGGAAGTGTTCAAGGCCAGGTTGGATGGGGCTTGGAGTGACCTGGGCTAGGGGAAGGTGTTCCCATATATATACACACACATTTTAAAAAGTTTATTTTTACGTATTGGATTAATTGGTTTTATTGACAGGCAGGGCAGTGTTTCTGTGATTGATGTGGAAATATAAAGACAAGATCTGATACCAAGAATGTTTAAATGTAGCTGTACTTGATACCAATTAATTCCCAATTTCATTTGGTTGCAGTGCTTTAGCTTGCAGCTGATAATTGCTTTTATTAGAGAAGATACAAGCTATTTACTGTTTGTCACTTCAGAGGGTCCCAGAGTTTTGGAAATGAATCTTCCATTGTTAAGGACCTGGAAATAAGGTCTTTACATGGAAAGAATTATCTTCTTGTTACAGTTTTCAGAGTAGGACTCTTGATATTAGCTTGCGTACTTGATATAATCGTGACTCAAACCTAAATTTCATACCTCGTCTAACCATGTGTTACCAGATTTCAGTGCTCAGAGACTTAATAAAGTGACTTATTGACATTTAAAATATGTCTCAACTCTGTGCTGCCTGTATGACTAAACACATGCCTAATAAAGATACCTGTATCAGTGGTAAGAATTTCCAAAATATCAGAGAACTTAAAATTACTCGTACTCTTCATCATTGTCATTTCTCAATTCCTGTACCCTTTCCCCCTTTTCAGTTGCATTGCATTTTTGTTCCTAAGTAACCTCATCTATTATTACAAAAAAAAAAAGAAAAAAAAATAGAAGCTTTTTCAACTTTCCAATAGGTTTGTTTTTTTCTTGTTTTCTTTTTTTTGCTGATTTTTTCATTCTTGTTTCCGCTGTCTTTTCCCCAGGTATGTGTGTCTGTGTGATTATTGCTTTTATAAAACTGTCTAGGATTCTCTGAATCGTGTCAAATGCAGTGAAGTTTTTTCTGTGACTGGGATTTCTGGTTTATGGGGCACTATGCAAAACAATTATTACGTCTTTTTGGCAGACTGGAGCAGCTACGTGAATGCTGAAGCCACGTCTTGTTGCTCCCCCCTTGCTTGCGAGAGCTTGCAACATTGCAGAGCAAATATGGAGTCTCAAGGTAGCGGTCAGTCTTCAATGAGAGGATCAAGTACTTCCAGTGCAGTAATTCTCAGATGTTTTCTTGTTCTTCAGCTCAAAATGGATGTTCAAGGCTGAAATGGCACTTTGCTAGAAGAAAAGATTACTTTCACATTTTTTTTAAATCTTCCACTGATGGTGATGACAGGAAGAGGAGCAATTTTGAATTCTTATGGACAGTATTCCTTTCTTCACTTTCTACTGGCATGATAGAGTTGTCAATCAACATGTCCCCCCTTGTTAGATAATAGCCTTGACATAATTCTTGTTTTTCAAATGTACAGAAGTGACACATAGGGAGGTTCTGTAGAATCGCTGCACTTTTTAGTCCTAAGTGTGCTTGCTGATCCCTGTACGTGCTGAGTCAGAAAAAAATTCTGTTGTGTCTGTAGAATGTGGGAGTCGATGAAAACTAATTAAGTGATGCAAAAGCCTTTCAGCACTTTTGGGCAAGCTTTGCTAAAAGATCATTTTTTCACAAGTCTTGAATCTTGATCAAAATACCTAATCATGATGTAGAACCTGTCATAGCTGACATCATTGCTTTCAGCCATCATAACAGTGAATGGTACTGATGTGGAAAGTTTCATGGCATAAGTGTGTCCGACGTGCTGACAGACCTTTGACAGTCCATGCAGCTTTTGTTTCTTCCATAGGGATTTTTTTCTTAGTAGCTGAGTGTCAGAATGTCACCTTGTCAGAGTGCACAAAATGGTCAAGAATGCGAATAAACCCCTGTAGCTCAGCTGAACTTTCTTACCTTTTAGCTTGAATTCTTCTTCAGGGAGAGGATAATGATGCAAAAAAAGTGGCATGTTTTGCAGACACATTGTATCTGAAAAATGCAGAAAGGACTTAGAAGTTGAATTAGTTTTTTAATACTACTGAATTAAATAAAGCCTCTGATCAATTGTCACACTTTTGTGGTCTGTTGCAGTGAAACAGAAATAAGCACAAAGGAGGATCGTCTTTGTTCTTCACACAGTGTATATGGAGATTTTTCAGTATTTGGAGGTCAAATAATGAATAATGAATATGAGAGTAATATTTTAAAAATATTTGAAAATGGTCAAACAAATCTAAATGATCTCAAGAAAGATCAACAAATCTCAAGAAAGATGGCAGTTCAGAGGATAATAAGGACTCCGTGTAGAAGGTATTTACTTGATAGGATGATACAGTTTTGTGCCAGGGAAGGTTTAGATTGGGTGTTAGGAACAATTTGTTCCCTGGAAAGGATTGTCAAGTCCTGACACAGGCTGCCCAAGGCAGCAGTGGAGTCCCTTTCCCTGGGGGCAAGTCATGTGGATGTGGCACTTGGTGACATGAGTTAGTAGTGGCCGTGGCAGTGATGGGGGAACAGTTGGATTTGATGGGTTTGGGGGGCTTTTCCAACCTAAAAGATTCTCTGTAAGTGGATATCTGTACACTGGGATTGAATATGACAGAAGTCTCCAGCTGCAGAGACCAACCTACTTGGATAAAAGAATACAGGGGGACTATGTGTGAGCCTCAATCAGGCATTTTGGGGCCAATTCATAGTTCTTGTGTATAGTATTCTAGGAGCTCCTGTATTTCCTCTACAACAGAGAGGTGTAGTCTGCCCACTGCAGAATCAGTGGTTTGTGTGGCTTCTGCTTTCATAAAGCAGTGCTACCATACTCACCATAAAAATCTGTCTTCTTGCGTTTAGGGCATTTGTCATAAAAATGGACAACTCCCATTTTCTGCAGCTCAAAAGATGATTTCTTAGTACAGTGAAACTGTATTAACATTTCTTATCTTCGTTGTGTTTGTGCAAAGTTAAAATGTGGGAAAAGGCCTTAGTTTTCCTACCTCTTTTAGAATTTTGTCTAATGTAAGTGAAGAGTGCTTAGTTTTTCGTGGACTGATAAAGTAATAGTGTGAGAAAATAGGGCATTTTGGGGGAATAGAAGTTAGGGTTGTGTTTCTCTTTTCAAGTACTATTATAGCATGAGGAATGTCCAATTGCAAATGAGCGGAAGAAACAAGATGATCTTAAAGAAATGAGACTGGGTGCAACCTTGATAATATTGAAGACAATTAGTGTGGGTTTTCTTTGGAGGGTCTCCACTCCCCACCCCTGCCCAGTTTTTTTGCTTCTGTTTAGTAGAAGGTGCAGGAAGAGCTTTAAAGAGCTTATTCAGTGAACGGTTCTGCGCAGCTGGGAAGCAAGCGTGTGACCGCTGCATCTTCATGGGCCAGTACTTGAGTGAATCACTGAGGTAAATGTGGCATCTCTAGATGGGAGGCTTTTTGTGCAATGGCTTTAATGATTCTCTTACATCACTGTTGCATTGGGAATGCCCTGGTAAAGCCTCATCTGGAATACAGTTTATTTATGGTTTTTTTCCAGAAGGATTATTCATATTCAAGAAACATATCATTAAAATAGGTGAGGAGGGTAATTTGGAGACTTACAGAAGGATTTGAAAGAACTTAGACTGGTTTAGTTTAGCAAAATTAAAACCTTGCATACTCCTTGTGTACTCCTGCCCCATGGTCCACAGATAAGAAAAACAGTGTAAAGAGCATAGAAATTGTAGGATTCAAACCAATGGGGTCAGGCTGATGAAGAACAATTTCAGGCTAAAAACCTGAAGAATATAAAGATTGGAGAAGGAAATCAAATTTGAAGGTGGCATTTGATCCATTATGAGAAGAATTGCATGATGTGGGATAGGAAAGAAGTAAATTTGATCCAGGAGGTTGTTTTCAGTTGTGTGCTCTTTTCATGTTAGTTCACTGGTTTGTAGAAGGAGGCGGAGGAAGAATTGCAAGCAGGCAAAACCCAACTATGTGAATCTTTTAAACAAAATTAAACCCAGAACCCAAACTCTTAAGGAAAGCATTTGATATCTGTTACTTAAATATTCTTCATACTGACTGATGCCCAGTCTTTCTTAAATATGATGGTGAAATACTGAACTCCTGTTGAATTATCAGTTTTCAAAATCATGAGATAACTCTGCTTTGGCAGGTTAAACATTTTCTCAGATTTTTTTGGTTGATCTTTTGTTCTAAATAATTTTTTTTTATTGGTTCTCCAGCATTAGTTCATCAAAGGAGATAAAAGTCTAAAAAAATTCCAGTAGAAGAGGTTTTCAAGAAGTACCTTGTCATATGCTAGTCTTTGGTAGGTATTAATGACTTTTCAGCTGAGCGTTTTAAAGCTACCAAAAATGACACGTCTTTCATAGAGAAACTTGCTTCAGTTTTTTTCAAGTGTTCAGGTAAGTTTTAGGGAATTAGGGCCCCCATTTTATCAAATGTTCTTTCTGAGGTTTTCAAGAACTACTGGTTGCAAATGTTAATAGAAGTATGAAACAGTTTGATAAAGTTCTCTAATCTTGTTTTTTCCAGTCTTTTATCAATGCCACAACTTTGTTAGTTTTCTTGTCACAGTAAACTTTTGGAGCAGACGAGTCCTGAATTACTAATGAAAACCAGGAAGAATTTAACCTGAAAACCACGTTCTTTCAGTCTTTGTTTGCAAAATAATTAAAAAGGGCACTAAGCCAATTTTTAAAAGGCATGTCTTTTGTAGTGTGTTTGCATTAGAGGAAGAAGTAAATTGCCTTCAAAAAAGGAAACGTCTTCCCTCACAGCTTTCTGAAAACAGTGGAGATTTTGCTGCATTCTGCAGTGCTTTCAGGCACTAAGTTTTGATTTAACTGAGAAGATGCCATTGCCAGAATGTAAACCAGTTGTTCTAGTCTTGCTTAAAAACCCACCTTGCACACTGATAAGAGTAACAAAGGTGGGAATTCACTCCACCCTGTCTTCCCACTGAAGTCAAACCTCAATTAGCTCCATTTATATGTTAATATTAAGCGCAGGAAGCTTCCTTTTTCTTTACTTTTTGCACAATAAGGGAATAATGCAGGAAAGACTGATTAGATTACATTAATGTTACATAATAATGAAATTTGAAAATAAACAATAAAATAATTATTGTCCACGTTAGCTGTTCCATTCTTCCATTGGCGACTCTACAGTTTCTGTTCTTTCTGTCATTTTAAATATTCAACTTCTACCTCTCTCCATTGAGTGTGGAATGTTGGCTACTTCTGGCCTTTTATTCTCAAATTGTGTTAGGATTTTGTTTGTGTCTGAGGATATTTTGTTTTACATTTTGTAATAATTAATTCTAAAAACAAATCTAAAAAATAAACCACAAAAAATTGATTTTCTGTAGGGCTTTAGTGGAATAAGTGGGAGTACTAAAAGGAAGGAGAAACTAGTTTCAAGGACTTCCATTATTGCACAATTAAGTGGTAAATCATGAGCGTTTCATGTTTGTGTATGTGCAGTTATGTCAAGAAAGAGACTATTTAGTCTGAAACAATATTCTTTGGTCCTTTGAAATATTTTTTTCTTCTACTGAACAGAGAAATTGGTGTTGTGGAATTTCCTGAAGGTCATGCCAAATCATATCTTTGCCACTTAGGGCACCTGTTTACTCTGTACTTTGGACACTGGGGCCAAAACCAGTTTGTGTGCTTTTAATCAGGGAGCTGTAGTAAAGCCTGTGTTTGAAACAATTTTGTGACGTGATTCAAGGCTGAGAAAGCTGTGACTGTGCAGTATCCCTGCCTGCCAGGTGCTTAAGCACTTGGTTATTGTTCTAGGCAAGTGGCAAGCAGGAACTTGAACAGCTCTTTTTACTATCCTCAGCTCTACTGAAAGTCTAACTTTGGCCCAAAGTTCAGGTTTTAGGAGCTATTCAATGCCTCCAGGACTGATCCCAAACCTCAAACTTAGTAGTGCCTCAGGAATATATATATAGTCAGAAATAGAACACATGTGCAAAATCTTAGCAGAGAGCAAGTACTTGAAGCTTTGAACTTCAACTAATGCAGGAAATACCATGTTCCCAGCTTAGGAGAAGAAATATGACTTTGTGTTCTGCTTTTTGGAAGACTGTTCAGGGTTGTAGCCAGCCAGCAGGATGTTTGAGAGTGTAGCAAAATACATACCTCTTTTAAGACTTTCCCCTCTCAAATGTTTTGCTCCCACTTTTAAAATGATGTAATTACTGTGTAGTGTCTTCTTCCATTTCTTCTCTCTTGTTTTGATTCTAGTAGATGAGGGTTTTTTGGTGGTGCCCAAGTATGGCAGTAGGGTAGAGAAGGAGAATATTAATGTTTAGATTTCTCCTTGGGAGAATAAATGTGATACCTTTCTTGTCTAGGTTGATGATGTTGCCACTGACTGTTGTGAGGAATGTTTTGTTCCTGACTGTCCTTTGTCAAGGGAGAAAAATACCTGTTGTTTTCCTGGCAGGCCTGGGAGTGTAGCTTGACATTGGTGGCCATAATAAACAAAAAGCAGTTGGTGTTAATGCCCACCCGTTTACAGGTTGTAGTTTAAGATTAAATTAAAATAACACTATGAGTGTTGTTGATGAAACTGCCTACCTAGATTTAAATTATTTGGTTTGCCAATCTCTAAAAGAAGTTCTTGCTCATGTAGATGACTGAAGGTTTGTTTGTCTAAATTTATTAGTGTGCTTTCTTGGTTGTGCCACTATGAGACAGGTGAGCTTTATGCTTCCATCAATGTGATGCTGAAGAAAAAGACCTGGAGTAAAAATACCTTCTTTTCTATGCATTTGTTTTCTAAAAAGTGTCCAGCATAAAATAAAAGCCTCAATCAAGGCAAACCCAAAGAAAAGTGACATTTTACTTTAGCATTTTTGATAGGTAGGCAATTAGCACCTATTTGCTTGGTTAAAATTGTGTGTCAGTGTAGCTGAAGAGAGTAAAGCAAGTCCATGTTTAATGTTACAGAAGATATTTTTAAAGTACCCAACTGTAAAATTTCACTGATTCTTTACTCGTCTTCAGTGAAGAAAATCTATTAGAAAACCCCAACAATATTGAATTTCTGCTACTATAGCAAGTAGCATTTTCCTGAAATGGAAATGTTGCATCTCTTGTGCTGTTTTCTGTATCTTACAGAGTGTGTGTGAACTGTGTGTTTAGAAAACTTGATCTACCCAGGGATAAAAATTGGGAAGTAAATGATCCAAGCAAGTGTTCAAAATTATTTTGAGTTTTAAATTTTCAGTGAAATATGTGTGGATTTTGTACTGACACATGGATGCTTCTGAATTCTCATAGCATGAGGAGAATTTGAAATCTACCTGCTGCAGAGCATCACTGACGGCATGAAACGCTGGTTCTGTTATGACAATATTGGGAATTTCCATTGATTTTTGGGAAATTTTTAAATTTCCTTTTTAACAGAAAGATTCCTTTGGTTTACTGTGTGCATCAAAGGGGATACATGTTGTACTGTATCATTTACAATTTTGTAATGGTAAAATGGTTATGTGTATGTAAACAGATGGTTGCAAACAAATCAAGTGTTACTATATAACATTTATTTTCAACTGTTCTTGTAGTAATGGATTCATATCTGGCAGTGGGAAACAAAGTGTTTTCAGTATGCTGGAAATACTTCACATGATCTATTTTTGATAAGTTTTACTGTTCTATTTGTTGTGTCTTTCTTTGTCCTTGTAAAAGTTACTTGATGACTCAGCTGATCATTAATTGTGTTCTGTTTTCAGGTTGCAGAACAGCAATGTCACAGAACTGACCACGTTGGTCACAGTAAGTAAACTGTAGCAGTAAGCAGTCTGAGGAGCATGACTCATATTGGGAAAAGGAAAATACTATGTACTGAATGGTTTACTGCTAAATTCTTCATCCTGGTCCTGATTTCAGCCAGATGTTAAGCACAGCCTTAGATAAAACTTACAGATTCTTAGTTCATGGGCGCAGTTACTTTCATGACTTCAGGTCTAATTGTTGAGAAGGTCTTTAACATCCATAATACTGTTATTATTCTTTCTGGATTATTTTGTATGTAGGCTTTAAATATAAATATGATAGAATGTAATTTTAGTGTATACCTTTAGTAGTTTTGTTGTCTGTTGTACAGGTTACGCAATTTTTTAAACTAATGGAGAGTTTGTGCTGAGAGTTTTGATTCCAAAATCAGTTTTAGCAACTTTGAAAAGCATTTTACGTAGTCAGAGAATACATTATATTTTGCTAGATGATGAACATGAGTTATCTTGTTTTACTAGACTGTGTGATACAGTGGAGTCTTTTGATTCAATAGCGATTTTCTTGCCCGCATTCCGGGCGTAACTTTACAGTCAGTAGAGGTAAAATATGCACTGACGGTAGGAAAGAAAAGCCTAAATCAATAATTTTTGCATGGTGGTTAAAATAATTTATAAGATTAAATTTAAAAGGCTCAGATTTCAGAAGTGTTTTCTGTACAGTGTGGAAAGAGAAGCTGTTACAGCCACTGCATGTGACTTAATACAGTATTTATGGGAATGGTAAGAGCACCACCAGCAGCTGCTAAATTCAAAGAATGAATAGGTTAATATGGAGAGAGCAGATCTGTTAAAGAGGAGGGATCAAGTGAATTAAAGTTCAAAAGAAGAGTTTTTTACTGAACATATTGTTTAGCAGGCAGTGATAGGAGAGTAGGTAAGGGCAGGAGGTATGATAGCAAGCTATTTCAAAGTCACGAGCAGCATTCTGAACCACTTAAAAAAATTAAAAGCAGAACTAGGAAAATAATAAAGTCATTTGCAATAATAGAAATAGGAAGGCTTTTATCTAAGATTTAATGTTTACTGCAGACATCAAATATTGTAAAACTTTCTGTAAAGCAGTAGCGTACTACCAGTTTCTGTAATGTGAGCCAGTTTTAATATAAAAGCCTAGGTTTCATAAAAGCTTAACGCAGTTGTTTTTTTCATAATGAGGTAACGATTTTTGCTGGGATGTACTGAGACTGCTACCTTCCCAGCCTCCGGTGACTGAAGAAAAATGTTGAAACTTACTAGAAGAAGCTTACAGTTTTGCAGGGGATAAGGGGATGTAATATGTAATTCGTATTAAACATCACCTGTAGGTTTGACTTTGAACAGCTAAACCCACTAACTTTCTGACTTGTGAAATCTTATTTTAAAGAAAGAAGTCCTTCACCTTGGGAAGGAGATAAAATTCCATTCAGAATACAGGTGCCTTATTTCAGTTAAAAATTTGTCTTGACTTTGGAACACTTAAGTGTTTGGAAGGGGCTTTTTCCTCCTTAATGTTTTGGGAGTTATTACCTACAAATAAGTCCAGTTCCTACTCTGTGGGGCAATTTTCCCAAGACCTACAGCCATGGAACAAGAGCTGCAGCTGGCAGCAGCTGACTGCTGTTACTCTGTAGAACCATCAGGATGAATGCTGAACAAAAAATGTGCCTTACTCAGGAAAATGTGAAAAAATGCTCCATAAACGGCCAAGTTGACATGTATAAATTTTCTCCCTTTAAGTATGCAATTGGATAAGAACAGGAGGAATTTATGGAAAGATTTATGCTTTTTGATGAGTTCTCCTATGATGTTAAAAAATACAAGAGAAACAAAAGCCAAGTGTAGATCTTTCTTTCAACAAACTTAATTTTAGAGCTGGCTGTAAGTACTAACTCAGTGTGCCAGTTTATTTTGCTTGTGTGTTTGTTCAACTATAATTTAATTCTTCTTTGAGAGATGAAAATTATCAAATCTCTGAATAATAAGAAAAAATGTATCCTTAGTAATCTCTAACATTTTTGTGATTGCAGTCAATTCTTTAGCCTACAGAACATAATTTCTTTGCTATGAAGCAATAACAACCCTTCCATCCAAACAAAGAAATGGCATGTCAGTGGGTCTTTGGTTGTAACAAATAGATTGCTCAAGGGAGAGCTTGAAAAGATTAGGAAAACTGGCAAGTAATAATGTTGTCATCTTCTGTGTTGTCAGTTGTGGTGTTGGGTGGTTGGTCCATTTGTTTGGTGGGATGCTTTTTTATTTTTTACGTTTAAGTGATGCCATTTTAGACAGGAAGTTCTTGTGGATACCAATTTCTACGCCCAAAATACAAAATTCTTTTAATTCCTAATCATGACTCTTTTATTTGTTCGTAAAGGTGGCAGTGGTGAATTCTAACAGTCCCAACCTATTTGTGGAAACAGGTAATTTAGAATGTTGACAGTACTTGAAAGTTATGCTTAGATAATACTTTCTAAAAATTTTTATATGGTTGTAACAAAACAAGTTAATAATGGCTATGATAACAGAAATGAGTTAAAAGATCAGCTCAGCAGAACACTGAACAAGATTTTCTGGAGTAAAGTTAGGAAATGAAGAAGAAAGGCCTCTTTGACCAAAATTGTGATGACAAGGCACGTTTGTGAGAGATGTTGCCGCTAGAGGAATACTAGTGTTGGTGAGTACTGCCGTGAGCAGAAGAATCTTTGTAGGTGAGATCTGGTAGAAACAGATCTACGCTTAAGAGCGTTTTTTCCATTTTTTTGTAGGGGAAGGTAGAGGGCAAACAAAAGAGCAGAGAAGAGCAAGATGTTAAAAGATTCAGAAATCAAGCGATCTACAGAAAGTATAAGGAAGGATTTAACAGGTTTTGAAAACTACCTAATTTCTTTTCACAGTAACAAAGTATGCATTGGCCTGCCTGCTTGGAATTGGTGGCTGGGAGTGTGAAGGCAAACAGCAGCAAAAAATGTGTGTGAGTGAGACCCATGAAAGATTTTGTACATTTCAGTTACTGGTTCTAAAATATAGAAGCAAATTGCTGGGAAAAACCGTTTTCTTACTTGAAATTTAAGTGTGTATAAATAATAGCCTGTTTGCAAGCTAAATAAAAACACAGAAGATTTGCAGAAAGTCTTGCAGACTTGCAAGTTAGGCAAACAATTTTTATTTTATTTTTATAAAACCATCTGCTTTATCACTTGCGGCTTCTATGTCTGAGAACAAAAGAAAACGAACAAAAAAATGGGATTGTTGAACTGGAAGTGAAATTTGATAAGAAGTCTGGGAAGTGCCAGCTAATGAGAACCTATTGATGACAAGTTGGAACACACTTTATGGAAAAGTAAGGAGGAAAGAAAGAAGCAAAATTTGGTGAACTCGGGTTAACAGAAGTTGTTCTGTGCTTTTATGGCAACTTGATTGTATCATTAGCTTCCTCTTCACAACTGTTCCCCTTCTCATCAAAAGTTAGCTGAAGTATCTAGATACATAACTATATTTGCCTTTTTTCATCATGTAACTGCTCAAAAGGATGTGGAGAATTCATGAAAATATGCATTTGGTTATGGAAAAGGTATCTCTATTTTTATATTCCCCCCAAAAATTCTGGGACTTACTGTAAAGGAAGACATGTAGCTGCTAAAGTAGGTCCAGAGAAGAGTGATCTGAGGGCTGGAGCCCCTCTACTCTGGAGTAAGGCTGGGAGAGCTGGGGGTGTCCAGCCTGCAGCAGAGAAGTCTCCATGGAGACCTTAGAGCCCCTTTCAGTGCCTAGAGGGGCTTCAGGAGAGCTGGAGAGGGACTTTGGACAAGGAGTGGAGTGATAAGACGAGGGGGGTTGGCTTCCCTATGGTTAGATGGGATATTGGAATTGTGAGGGTGGAGAGGCCCTGGCACAGGTTACCCAGAGAAGCTGTGGCTGCCCTTGGCGCCCTGGAAGTGTCCAAGGCCAGGTTGGATGGGGCTTGGAGCAACCTGGGATAGTGGAAGGTGTCCCTGCCCATGGCAGGGGATGGGATGAGCTGAGCTGAGCTTTAAGGTCCCTTCTAAACAGAACCATTCTGTGACTGTATAAAGAGGCTGTTCATGGTTTGTGGTAATAATGCTTGAAAAGTAGGAGAGGGGTTTTTTTTGACAGTGTAGGTAGAGGTACACTTAACAAGCTCGGAAGAAATATAAAAGGTTCCTGAAGAACATGAAAATTTGCTGTTTTCATACATGTGTAACACCTGTAGATGTAATTATATCTTCAGTATAATAACAACAATTAACATTGACTAAGAAACTAAAGATAATGATTGTAACAGTTTTATGTGCTTGCAGTAATTATACAGAGTCTAAATGAAACTCAGAGGGCAATTCTGCCTTTTTTCTACTTGTTTTTGCATAGTTATTTTTAGAAAATAATCACTTTAAAAAACTGAAAGTAGTTTATTGCAGTATGTGTCCTGCAAATATGGTTAGTGTGTGTGTACACTATCCTTGCTTGTATGTATTTAGATTCCTTTATTGAGGAAAACAAATTAACATGCTAGATCAAACAACTAAAATTACAAAAGTAAAATTACGAAAGGACTGAAAGTTTCAAGGAAAGAATGAACTACATATTTCTCTGTGGAATACCTAGTTTTGTTACAGTTTTCTTTTAAACTAATAGTCTACACTTGATGTGTTGTAAGTTATAATAGGAAGGCAGTTAAAAAACCAAACCAAAACACAAAACCCCATTACTGACACAACTTTTCTAAGACTTACTCCCAACTGTGGTAATGCTTCTGCTGCAAACAAGATTTAATAGTGGTTATTTGCTGAGCGTGTTAAAGGGCAGGTTTTGATTATGTATTGTAAATCCACTGTTAGGAGGGATAAGTGGTTTGTTAAGCTTTACTGTACAGATGACAACTGGAAGAGCTCAGATGTAAATTCAGTTTTCAGTAGTATCACTATGTTGTTTAGACCAGCTGATTTTATCTTTGCAATAGCAATGAACCGTTTGCACAAGAAAGTGTTTTTGTTGTTTACAGTTCCTTCAAAAGTGTAAAAGTTCAGAAATTTTTCCAAGAACTTGTGATTAGATTAGAGTTTTCACTTTGTTTGCTTTGGCTTTCTTACAGAAGGAAGTGTTCTTAGCATTTAAATAAAAAGCTTTGCCCGCGTATGGGAAATGAGAAATATTTTTTCTAATGAAGTTTTAGAGTCTTAATATCGAATAGCTCTGAAAGTTACAGGTTAAGAAGACATTTCTAGTCAACCATTGAACAGATAATTTTCTGTATGTAAATTTTTGCTATGTTAGATTTTCAGCCTGAGTCTTCAGAAACTTTTCTGGTGGTAACTCATCCGAGTCTTGCTGTTTCAACTAGAAACCCGCTTTTAGTTGGACGTGACCAGTTAACCACAGGAAAGCTCCAAATAGTGTGGTCTGTGTAAGGCTTATGAGTTCAGTGAGGAAGGTGTTTTGTATGTGTGTGTGTGTGTTTCCATTTATCAGAATTCATAATACTACTGTCAATAACTTTATGTTTGATGATTCAAAAGT
This sequence comes from Atrichornis clamosus, assembly GCA_013400975.1. Lineage (NCBI taxonomy): Eukaryota > Metazoa > Chordata > Aves > Passeriformes > Menuridae > Atrichornis > Atrichornis clamosus. The sequence continues at coordinate 20,830 of WBMZ01012786.1, forward strand.
CCTTAGACAAAGCTAAATTTGCATTACTTAATGTCATTTCTTATTTTGAGGTAGATAGCAAGTCTTGTGATAATAAAGAAAACTTGAAAGAGTGGAATCAAAAGATTCAAAGCTTAGAAGCCAACTGATTAAATAAACAGTTCTTATAAGTTGACAACTGGAAGAGCTTAAATGTATGTTTTGTGAGAAACTGATGTGAAAACAGAACAGGTTGGTAACTGGGAACCTCATGCTAATTAGAACCTCTCTTCAACTACGTGTGAAAGGCACAAGGCCTTGTCTTATTCTAGAATTGTGGTTTTATCTCTGTTCTACTGCTGCTTGTAGTGTCAGTAGTCCATAAACTAATTTATCTTAATAGTAGGTAAATAAGAATAAAATAAATTTTTTTCCAGAAATTTTTGCTGAGTAGGGCAGGTTGAAGCAGTAGCAGAATGCCCCACCCCTGGGAAGTGGTGAGAGTCTGGCTGGATGGGGCTTTGAACAATCTGGCCTAGTAAAAAATATCCCTGCCCAAGGGGTTGGACTAGATGATCTTTGAAGGTTCTTTCAACCCAAACCGGTCTGTGGTTCTATGAAACACTGAAATGGGTGCTCAGAGAGCTTGCAAAAACTGCATGTTGTTTATTGACAAGGCTCTGAACAACTTGATGTAACTTGGAAGTTAATTGGGATTTGAGCAGGAGATGGGACCAGATGACCCCTGTAAGATCTTTCCAATCTTCACAACTTTATGATTCTATCATAACTTCAGAATTCCTAATTATATTCCTTTTCTTCCCCTTTGTCTCTTTCCTGCTTGGATTTTTAAAGGAGGAAGGTAGAATTAAAGAGGCAGTATATAAAGAATTGATGAGTCTGGTCAGTGCTTCATTGGAGGGAATATGTGATGGTAGGGAGCTGCCGTTGTGTAAGGCTGGGAGGCATTGGACTCTGGTTTTTACCACTGTTGTTCCTTGTCTTCAGTGAGATCTTTCTTACTGTAATGCTGTCTCCCAGATCTGACCATGCCTGAACACCTTACCTTGTACTCCTCCTTAGCTCTATTGCCTCATAGTACATCCTTTCAAAGATGTGTTACTTTGCTTTTCTGTTAGGCCTGGTTTTCCTCAGTTTGGGAACAGTTGTCTTAAATTTGGATGCAGCATGATGCCCTTCTTCAGGTTTGACTCTTTAGGCGCAAGAAACAGCGAGCAATGAAGTGCTGGTCTGTATTAATATTTGAACAAGCATGTTTTGTGTAAGTGCTCCCTTGTGTTCTGTAGTCTGCCAACTGACTTTAAAACCACTAAAAAACCAAAGTCATTAGCTAGTGGCAAGGAGGAAGTTGGTAGGGGTAGTTGAATTGCAGATGAGATAAGTAGCTAGATGTATATTCATAGCAGGTGGAAAATTGAACAAGTTTGGTGAGGTTTTTAGTTTGTTTGGGTTTGGGGTTTTTTTGGTGAGAGATGTGATGTGAGAGTGTTACGTGAATACTCTCAAAGGATAAAATACACACGTTGGATACGTATCCACGGAGATCTTACCCTACCCTAACGTGAGTGCAAAGGTGACACTTGAGCTAGTTCAACCTCATCCTACAGTCTACCTGAGTCCTTGGGTGGTGTAGCCGGAAGAGTTCTAGGGAAAATGTATTTTGGGGGATGAAGAGACATTTTTTTCCATGTAAATCCAGAAAAGTATTCTGGATTTAAATTCCGTTTATTTTTGGAATATTAAAAGCAGTCTGAACAAACTGAATGGTGAGCAGAGGGCATGTAGAAATAGAACTGATTCCATTTACCAAGTTGCTGACACGATAACTTCTGTAACAGGGAGAAGTAAAGACATAAGCAATGAAAAGAAAGGGTGGGAGGTAAAGTTCAGATTGTAAAATATGTACTTTACAGGTGTCATGAAGTAAATTTTCAAAGGGGCTTGCAAGCTTCATTTAGTGTTCAAATATTTTACTTCTATGTATTTAACGTGTTGAGGGTTTGTATGGCACTAGTTGGAGTTCTGGCTATGCAGTCAAATGTGTTTACGTACATATTTGTAATACAAAATTGTTTTTTCTGTGGCCCGGTTTCAGTATAAAATCAAGCTGCACATTTGCATGTTTTAAAATTAGTCTAGAGTACTGACATCTACCTGCATTTCAAGACTCCGGAAGTTGCTATCTAAGAATACCTTCATTAAAGTCGTGATGAGCCTGATGATGGAGTGTATATTCCTGTACTTGGTAGAGAGCATATGTGTACATATACATGTGTGTGTATATATACGCAAATGTTTATAAATATATACCTGTGTGTATATAAATGATTGGTTTTATCAGTCCAGACATAATCTGTTTTGTCTGAGGACCTAGTTCTTTTAGTATTCATTCAGTAAGTCAAGATTCTCTTTCCTTTTTTGACCCATCTCTAAGCTGGATTTTTTAAAATCAGTTTGTATATACATCAAGAATGTAGTTTTATTGGTTTCAATGAAGACATGGTAGTTTATTCTGCGTATAATAGGGATTTTACCAGGCATGTTTTGTTTATTTGGAAAAGAAAAAAGTAAGTTCTGATGGTATGCGTGTACATTACGTAAATACAGTTTTTAAAATGATCGGATATTTTCTAAATTCTTTTACATGTTTTTTCAACATTCAAAGGTTTTCTTTTTAGGTTTTCCAAAGGTAATTTCTTTGAGGCAAACACAGCAATGAAAAGGATGTACAATTTGGAGTTCTAATATTCTTGCACAATTCAGAGGAAGTAAAGAAATTATATGTTAGAGTACAGCTTAAATGCATGTCAGTTGAATAAAGCATGGGCTTGGAGCTCGTAGAGGGGTTATATGTATCATCTGCTTTAGATGTATTACAAAGGTGATGTCAAGGTGAAAGCAGACTTGCAGAATGGTTGGAAATCATTGATATTCTGACTCTGAGGCTGTAAATGGCTCTGTGGCAGATGGAGGCTTTGTCAAGGAAGAAAAATGGCAGTTCTGCAACATCATAGATGTTTTTGCTTAGCAGCTCAGCACATAGCCTGTGACCTTCCAGTGTTTCGGTGTTCCTCCTCTGCTTTAATAAATTATTCTCCAGTTTTACTCCCTAAAAGTAGATAAATAGTAGTCATCATAATTCAGTACAATTTGTGGTATTTCATTGTGAAAAAAACACAAGCCTGCTTTATTACAAGGTATTAAAGGTAAGCTTAGAAGGATGCTTACAATTTCTGCATGAAGTGTCAATAATAGCATTTAACTAAGCATTGTGTAATACAGAAAATAAAGGTGTTTGTGTGCATAGGTATGACTGTTAGTACAGCACAGTATAATATCTGTACATGTGAACTGGATATGTATATTTGAATATTCTGTATATGAATATGTGTATATGTTCATGAGTATTCTGGATTTAGTTTTTAGAATATATGTTAATTTGTAGAATATGTACTGTGGGCGTCTATATCAATTTATTACAGGAAAATACAGAATGTTAGACTATGTAGTGAAGTAGCTATTTCTGGTTAGTTCAGAGAGAATAAATATGGTTGATTAATTCAGATTAATTTCTGAATTCATGTTTTTTTCTTATTGATAAAAATTCAGGTATGTTTTAGCACCTGACAGCATCTAATACTGTGGGCTGTTGATACAGTTCTGTATGTATTCTTGACTGGGTTTAGAATGAAGGTTCACTTTTATTAGTAGAATAACTGGTTTCTGTATTCTGATGCCTATGAAATTTATGCCAAGTTGTGTAAGTTGTGAAGTTTTATGTCCTGTGCTTAAGGCATATGCATGATGTCTAATGTCAACAGTGTCAACCCGAATCATATATTTCATAGGTACAGCAAATTTGCATATCTTAGTCTTTCTCATTTAATCATTTGAATTAAGACTGTATCATTTAACAGTTCTCTCTGTTCTTAAACTCCATATCCACTAGATTGATCTTTAATAAGACCAGTGATGTCAGTTGTTTTAGTATATGGCTTCAAGAGCCTGTAACTTCTTGTAGAAGATGCTCAGTTGGTCAGTTGATGTGTATTACAGGGCAGTAAGTAATTGTTAAAAGTGCAAGCTTTTCACAACTATCATCTGCCAGCCATACGCTTTAGCCTACATGACAGTTGTTGGAGTTACAGAAAGCAATCACTGCTCATCATAGAAGAAAATGACCTATCCCTTTCAAGGGTCAAGGTTGTTGCGTTAGAGCCTCTTTATTTCAAACCCTGGAGGTCGTATGGTCCTTGCTTTTATATTAATCGTGCCTCCTCTCTCTCTTTACTTTCAGTCATTTTGAGATATAATGTGGACAGCTTTGTCGCAGAAGGACAAATGCTTTGTAACTGAAACAAGTGTTTTTGAAAAGAGTCTTCAGACATCCTTTTATTAGGACATGGTAATGCATGAACGAGAGTAAGACCTCTTCATATGACATATGCCTGGATGTTTGTGTCCTGTAGCCACATATCTTTAAAAGTAAAAGAAATGGAAGAAAAAAATAAGGTGATGTGTTTTATGCTTTCAGCTTTCAAAGACTCTTGATGGCATAGGTTTCTTAACTTAGCAGTGGAGCACATATTAAGGCAGTTTATGGAAATGTTAATGCTTTCAGTTACTTACCTAGTTCCATTATGTCCAGTGTCTTGATGGTATTCTTGCTGGGTTGTGTAGTGATGATTTAATATGACTGGTTCCAGAGATGGTTAAGTCCATATTCTGACATTTATTTTTCTTCTCTATTTTTTCAGTGGTCTTTTATGCCTTTTGTTTTTTTGGTGTCGTGATGGCCATTGTAACTATAGGATGACTGAATGGCTTCCTTACACCCCTCAAGACAGAATAGATTACAAATTACTTCAATTTATTCCATGAGAGTTCTGTGTGCAATTTTTGTATACTAGAGTAAGTAATTATTTGTCCTTTTCTTTTTATAGATTTAGGGTTTTGTAGTGTTAGTTGAAAAAGAAAGGAAAAAACCAAGCAAACACCTATGCCCACATGTGTGACCCCCTCCCCGCACCGTATCCCCACTCCAAAAAAAGCCAAGCCTACCAAACAAGTCAGCAAATATTTATTCTCTACTGTTTTGTATTGCTTTTCGGTATGACTTTGGAGCTTATAAACAATAATGCTAACTTGATAGTACCTTTCAGTAACAATGTGTTATCTGTATTAATTCAATTAAAAAAAAATCCATAAAACAAGAACAGTAGAAAAAAATGATGGGCTGCATTCTAGTCTTAATATTTGGGATGATTTCAAAACACAGGTTTTATATTCTTGGAGCTAGGGATACAAACAGGTTGCTTTTTATCTATGAAGTATAAGACAGCATATATCCCTCAAAACCAAAATGTGGTATAACAAGAGAAAAATGTCTTTTAAAATACCTTTGTAATTTTTAAGGTCAGCACTGAGTAGTAGAATAAATAATTCCATGCTGTATTCATCTGTCTTTCAGTACAGTGTTCTCTGTAACTGCTGTGTATGCTGCATGCTTAAATACACTGTCACTGAACTTGCTGGATTGTTTTACTTGTTTTAATAATGATTTTACATGTTCAGGCAAAGAAATTACACTTGTATTCATGTAATGATTCTAAATTCTGTCCTATTTAATAATTAGATAAATAGGGGATTTTTCTAAAATGTGGTGTTCTGTGAAATTCTTGTATTAAGGGATGTGCAACTTGTGCTATGAAAGTATAGTTTGTTTCAAGTGACACCCAATTTTTATTAGATATTTGTGCTGTTTTACAAAGGAAATAAAACTCCTTTGTCTCTACAGCACCCGTTGATTTTTCTTTCAAGGCTACTTGAACAATGCTGATAGAACCTGTGCAAATAGAATCTACATTTAGCAGTAAACAGAGAAAGAAATTTTGTAAAATCAGAAGTGTTGTACATACAGTGTTAACAAAATGTTTTGCAATATTGCTGTATTTGAAGCAGTGAAACCAGGAGGACAGGATACTTGAAAGGTCAAGGAAGAATGAGAGAAAGAACAAATGATGCAAAAAGAAAATGACACTGAGGTCTTGGTTTAATACATATGTATTCCAGGTTGATGGCTGATTTCATTAGCAAATCTCATTGTTATGCAATGTCTGTTCTTCTGCAGCAAAATGAATATTGTATTCTCAGAGGGTCTGTGTGTGTATGTGTATATTATGATGATAGATAAAGAATATATTTATAGTTGTTTCAAGCTTTTAAAACTTCTGAAAAACCTTGCTAGTTTCAAAATAATTTAATTGCAATTTTCCAATAGTATGATAGATTAATGGTTATTTTTATAGAAAATAGCAATTTAACTCTCCTAGGTGCATTCCTCTGCCATGTTTGCTACCTATGTGATATTTTTCTCCAAAATCTTCTTTGACCAAATAGCAGTTAATACTGAATTTATCTCACATACGCACACACACACACACACACACACACACACACACACACATATGTAAAGAAAATTAAGAATATTGGTTTCTGTAATGCTTTTTAAAATGCATTATTGTATGCAGAACATGGAAATAAACATCATCTCAGTGTCAAATCTCATAAAACTCAGATAACTATATTTTAGTAGATGATACTGAAAAATATTAGCAAAACTTTATTGTAAGAGATATCAACTTTATTATGAAATGGCATGTTTTGGTACATAGGACAGTGTGTTCCTTGAGACCCTAATGTGCTTTAGTTTCTTTTGTTTCCAAGTTGCTAGTTAAAACCATTCAGTAATACTAAGACATGTTGATAATCTAAATGCTAAAAATGAGAAGGAACATATGGGAAGGCTTTGATACAGGAAGATTAAAACATACTGAAATTATTTAGTTCAGTTATTTTCTATGCTCTGAAATTATTTAATTCAGCTATTTTTCTGTGCTGTTTAGTATTCCATATATATATATATGTATGCACACACTTTGTGAGGTTGAAATCTAGTAGCAAATGTTTGAAATGTTAATAAATAAGTGATAGTTTGGGATTTTTAATAGTTCTGTGATTAGTTCTAGGTAATGAGCCTGCATGAAGAATGTTTTTGGGCACTGAAGTAATGTAAAGAATAAGCTAGTTTTCTGGGGTTTTATGCAAGTGACTTTTACGTGCCTTGAAACAATTCTGTACTTACTAGGGTTTTGGTAGAGTGTATTTAATAATAGTAGAATATGGCTCTTTCTGGGTGATGGTTCAGTAGTAGCTACTGTGTTTATTCCAATTCCATGATACTATTTTAAGGATAAAATTGACTGATGAAGTGTCCATGCATTTTGTAAACAATTCAGTGAGGACCAAAAGGCCTTTAAAATAAAGCTAACGCATGAGCAATAAATGTGACCAGAATATGTAGGAGGTAGAACAAAGAGAAGATTGCTACCTCTCTTCCCCTTGGGAAAGGACACCTCTTTCCCTTGGCTTTGCTAGGGCTATAACCGATACAAGGTTGCAGATGACTTAGTGTCAGCTGATGGGTTTTAAAGATTGGTTGATTTAGTTGTTCTCCGTGGGAGGAAACTATTTGAAATAAAATAATCTGTCTCTTGAGACCAATTTAGACCAATCCAGTGGTACCCAGTGTAACAGTGGAACTCAAGAGTGGGCTCTGTGCAGTAGCATATGTAGGGGAAAAAATGGTGCTGAGGCTTGTGAATTTGTCAGAGTCTGAATTCATAGGGACGCAACTAGGACTTGGTTTGGTGTGCTATTGCGTGAAGGTCTCTGAGGAGTAAAAGCTGGTTGAGACTTCTGTCACAGGCTGAATGTGGGAGAGAAAGTTGATTATTTGGTTAATCCTTTGTGGACACTCCACCCCCCAATCTTTTGTATTTAGTTGGAGGTCACTTTTATTAACTTGTTAGTTTTTCTTGAAAAAAAGATGATTTAGAATGTCTGTTATCCCTTAAGTAATGAATTGTCCTTTTTGTCCCCTCCTTATTGGTCCATGTGGTTAGTGTCAGAGGATTCCAGCTAAAATTGCTAGAAGCAAAAGACAGAGGGAAACGTTTGTAAATAAATGTATAGATTTAATGAAACTGTAGGAAGTTCATCCTCTTCAACACCATTGATGCAGGTTGTGTTCACAGATGATGCTGGATTTAGGTATTGTGCTAGTATTTATAAATGTTTGCTATTTTAAGCAAGTGTTTCTGCTATGAAGTAATGTGTGCTTCTTGCAGCAATTTTGGAGTTTGCATCAAGTTACGGTGCAAAATATCCATCTCTGGCTTTGTTAGCATTCACTGGGGGTTGCATAGAGATTATATGTTCTTCTCAAGTGTGTGTAAGCAATATTCAGGGGTAACTGCTTTAGTATTTCTTTGTCACAGGGTAAACTAAGAAGTTTTAAATGCAAACATAGAGAATAGAGCTACCTGGTCGATATAGGTAGTTCTAGATAGACTCAAATCTGGTAGGTAAAGTCTTCAGGATTTTGTAATTTCTTTATGACCATAGATTTAATTTCCATGGGCAATGTTTGAAATCTCAGTAAAACAACACTTCAATATTTTACTTACTGTTACTATATGTATTGGTTTTAAAAGATTTTAAATTTTTTATTTAGTTAGTTAATCTTACCATACCCATAGCTAGAGCTGTGTTCAGTATGCATATTTATAGTTAGAATTTGCTATCTAGAAAGTGATACTCTTGAATTCTTTCAGAAAGTAACTGTCCAGTTGGACTCCAGAGGTTGAGGTTGTGCCCTTTCATGAGGACAGGGGCTGATACATATTTGAGACATAGCTGGAGTTTTATTGTATCATAGCTGCAGTGATTTATTGTATCATATGAGGTCTGTTTTATTAACCTAATTTTTTCATGGAGCTGAGGTGTTTGACCATCAGTGTTTTGGTAGCCTGTGGAATTTCTATCTGAGAACATCAATTGCTGAATCGTTGTTACTCTCTTGCTAACATGGAGTTAGTGGGTTGGAGTTCAGTATAGTCAGCTTCTCTAATGGCTACAGTGGTAGAAACCAAATCTGTGCTTTTAACATTGCACTAACTGTTACTGGACTACCATCTGATTGAGCCCAGGGTTCAGAAAATAGGTATGGACCTTCTGTTTGGCTGCTTCCAGTGGCATGTTTTTGTTTCCCTCTCCTTCATTGCGCTGTCAGTGCTGAACAGCTGTTCCACAGTAAGTGTTTTTCACATTATGAGCAATATGGATTGAAAGAATTTTAGAAAAATCGTCACTTATGAGCTACTATTTTAACATGTAGAGCTATTGTACGTGATTCTCCCAGAGTCATAAAAGATTCAAATTAATTGTGGCTGTATTTTAGCATGCAAATTTCTGATATTAAGAATAATTAGCAGATGGAGACTTGAGATCATGATCTCCTAAGTCTTGCAGTTATATCCAAGTATTTGATGAGGAACTTGTGGCAGCACTAGTTATATCTGTAAAAAGCACAGCTTTAAAAATTCTTACTTGGTGTATTGTTTTGATTGCATTTGATGTACTCATAATACATAGTACGATTTTTGGGAGATTGTGAGGACAGAATCACTCCTTCATTGGCAGAGGCTGCCTTTTCACTGTCAGTGTTTGCTGATACAGATGCATCCCTTTCATATTTCATGATCCTTCCAGTAATGCTTTCTGTATTTTTCTTTTCATAGCTTTTGTGTGTTTCTTTCCTGAGATGAATGTGAAAAATGGTTGCAATGTATTTCTAACATTGTTATTAGAAACTTTAGAGTGTTGTTCCTTGTTTTGTTTCTTCAGACATGTTACTTTGGTGTATTCCCTAGGTTGTCTTCTTTCATGCTGCTGAATTTCTGAGAGAGGAAGGATTAATCGATTGATATGCTGGCCCCCCTGGCCCCCAGTGTCTTTGCATCTCTCCCCTGCTATGCAAATGATATTTTGTGGGATTACATGCTGAGGTTCAAGTGCTTGTGCTGTTGTTTTAGGGCACTGTAGCAGTTTCATTTGCATCAACAGGTTGTGTGATAAGTTAACTGTATTTAACCTTTGCAGACATTCTGTTTTCTGTTTTTTGACCAAATATTTTATTCCAGGTACTTACGAGTAGCAAGCTTTTTGTTCTGTTAGTCACAGTTTGGGGCGTGTTCTTACTTATTTGTTGGGGGTTGTTTTTTCTTTTTTTTTTTCTTTTAATTTTCATAGTAGCCTAGGGCCCTCTTCAGTTCCACTGTGAAAATATTATTTTTAAACTGGATCTTGTGGAAATTAATTTTTGGGAAGACTATGAGTAGGGAATAACCTGTAATCTCTTCTCACTGAATCATTGCCATGTATTTAGTCCCTATGTGATTATTTCTCTTTGTGGAGGAAAAGTGTTTGGCAGTTTTAAAAAAAAGCATTTGAATTTTTTTTTTCTTTTAAAATAGTGCTAATTAATTCTTATGATTTCTGAATATTGTTAGTAGATTTCTTTAATTGTGCTTTTTTTTGGAGGTTGATGCTTAAATTAACGTGCAGTGATTAGAGTCTTTCTCAGCTTCAGGTTTTTGCAGGGTTGTTTCAGGGTCTGGTTTCATAGCACTTTTTCATACCAAAACAACTTCGTGAGCAGTTTGTTCTGGAGGGTGTGTGTATACACATAAGCATCATTTAAAAGAAAAAATATTTTTCTTGGGCTTGGCATAAAAAAGAAAACAACACAGCCTGGCACTGATGCCTGTGTAACATTGTGAGGAAAAATTTCCTTCATAGTTCAGTTGGCTATATGCTTTTCTGCTGTCTTTTTGCCTCATGTAGTTAAAGTACAGATAAAGCTACATACTTCACCTGAGCTGGTTTTGGTCCCTGAGCAGCTGTGTTACTGGTGATCCAAGTGCTCCACCTGCCTTTCGGTTTGTTTACCAGGAAATCAAGATGTGTAAACTGCAGGAAGCACTGTTTGACCCTCTCCGACAGTATCTCATTACAATAATTGCTAATCTCTGAATAAGACAGCCATGTTTTGTGTGTAACACAGAGGGAGCTTGTGGTAGATTTTAGATGCTTCCTCAAATACAGCTTTGTCAACGCTTGCTTGGATTTCATTTTCAGGGTAGCTTTTGACAATACGCATCTGGCGACCTTTGAGCTCAGCAAACTCGGACATGATAGCATGTATGCTTTCTTCCTTCTTGACTGAAAAAAACCCCAAACAACAAAAACCTCCAACACCAAACCCTCGGCTTGTTTTGGAGTGCTGTCACTGCTCTGTAGCGACAGGATAATGGCTACTTCCTGATTAAACCCCTCTCCACAGTAAGCTGTTCGTGTTCTCTATTCTCTTGTAATGCCAAGTGTTCAGTGCTTTTTTTCTGTGCTCCCTCCCGCCCCCCCTTCCCTGGGTTGATATTTTGAAATGTTTATAGATGGAAGAAGAATATAAAATGACTATATAGAGTAGCAGATTCAATTTAAAAAAAATTTTTAAGACAACTGCTGCTTCTTTGTAATGCTTATCTGTCAGTAGTGACGAGCAAATATATTTGATTCTCATGAGATTTAAAAATAAAACACATTAAAGTCTATTTAGGTTTTCGACAACTAGTATTAACTTCATGAAAAATTCTGATGAATACTCATTGGACAAATACAGTGACTAGAATGCGCATGCTTCATGCACTTTCTGAAATATTGGTATTTTCATAACATTTTTATCACTTGCAGAACTGTTTCCTGTCTAACAAATCTAGTCTTCAAATAAAACAAAACAGCCTTTTTGTCAGCTTTTCTTATATGACTGTGTAAGTCTTGTTTCTATCTTTATTACAGTTGATGTGTTATTTTTACTTCAAGTAATTTCTCAGCTCTTGCTGATGAGGACGAGGCGAGTGTGAGCTATCACACAGTGCATAGGTGCTGTTTTATTTTCCTCAAGTGTATCAGTCTAACAGATTTCGTGTTGTAAAACAATGGTTACAGAGCGTTTTTGGTCTTACTCGGCTCTATTAAATGAGTCTGCAGTTATGTTATTTTTCTTAAGGTTGGTCTTCTGTTGCGCTAGAATAAATGGCATGGCATTTGCAACAGTGCTGTATGTACCACAATAAATGTTACTGGAGTTCTTTAGTGTGTAATATCAATGCATGTTCTCGGTTATTTTGTGAAAGTTTAGAAAAGTGCGAAATTAAATTTTGCGGTTCCCATATAGATTAATACTAAAATAATATTGTGTTCTTGGAACAAAAGACTTTATTTTTTCCCTTTTTAAACTAGAGTATGAAAAACCCTGTAGTGAGTTCCTGACCAAAATCATTGTTGCTCTTCAAAAGTTCACCTTTTCTGTTATCGTATCCTACTGTGGAAATAAAATTATATACCATTTCATTTAGTAACAGGAGGTATCCACTGTGTTTACCATGAAATATGGTGAAAAAGTCTGATTCAGTTAAAAGAAATAGATGTTCTTAAAATAAATGGTTAAAAAACCAGATATTTTTGAATTAAATAGCTATTATTAACAAACTTGTGAAGTACACAGCATATATGAGTAATCTGTTTTGTTCACCCTGTGAGAAAAATAGGTAAGTGAGGAACAGTGTTCCTCCAGCTTGGGGCACAGAGAGGTTTTTGGACATGCTTGACCTGTTAGTTCACATGAGTTGTTAGCTATAGCAAAAACGATATGGACAATGGAGTGGCTAGAGCATGTAGATACAGGTCTATTTTAAGGAATAGGCAGGAGGAATGCCATGGGGAAGAAAAGAAGAGGGATTCCGCGTATATTACTTTGCTGAAGAGCTCTCGTCTCATGAGGTGGTGAAGACCTGGCATTTGATTTGCACTGCTTTTTCCCCAAAATACTTACTCTGTATTCTGAGGATTACTGAGGAATGAGTGCCAGTCAGCGTTCTCTATCAAACTCTGACCTTTTCATCTTGAGAACGTGAACTGAAAGATAAAGTTTTTACAGGATAGCCTTAGGTTTCATACATGTGCTGCCTCCCTTACAAGCCCCTTAAAACTGGTATTTAATTTGGAAGCCTAGTGACCTGGAGTACTCTTCTATACTAGTGTCTCTTACAAAACCAGATTCCATTGACTTTTTTTTTTAACAAAATACTGAATTGGTCCTCTTAATAGATAAACTTTATATAATTTGATATTTCAAATAAGTTACAGTAGTGCATAATATTGACTCTGTCTATGAAATGTCCTAGTTTGAGTACTAGCAAAACGTGTATTGTCTTCCAGCAGACTTCTTGGTGTGCAGTTGTCTTGTACCCCTGCTCCATTCTGTCCAACCTCCTACAATCTGGGTGCTTCAAAAAGGTTTCCCTTGCTATTTTTAATTTTTTTGCATATTTCACCTCTGTAGAGGCCCTTAAACTCAAAACTCAGTTGCCTCACAGCTGACCTTATTGGCTAAAGCTTCAGCTTGGTTTACAGAACCAGATTCCTGCTGAACAGACGAACAGCCCTGATGGGAGCTGCTGGAGCTGCATTGCTTGGGCTGCCTGGAGGGAGGGAAGTGTGGGAAGCAGCAGTGGCCAAGGGATACAGCTGCTCTTACTGTGTGGGGAAGGGCTGATCATAATCCTGGGTCCAGCCATAGGCCCTCACAGACCTCTTGAGTGCTAGGTGGCCGGAGTTGGGGCTGCTTAGGCTTCCTGCTTCCCTATCTTACAAGAGAGCCACAGTTTTATATGTCAAATAAAACCATCATTGATTGCTTGCCTTTGCAGAGTGCCTTTAAATTCTGAAGGAATGGTTTGTGGGAATATTGTGTATCATTGTTAATCTTTAAATGGTTTCCAAGCTTTGCAAGAAAACACCTGGTACAGCTAAAATGGACCCCTGTTTTTTAACCAGTGTTCTTTAATCATGTAGGAAAATGTAATGTTTGGCATGTGGCTTTGGTAGAAGCCTGAAATCTAGTTACAGTACTTTTGTTTCGAAGAGAGAAATATGGATGGCTTATTATCTTCCTTCTTTCCAGTGTGTGGAAATAAAAATGCAATCTGTCAGGTTTTTTTATGTCTTCAAGTGTGTAAGTAACATTGAAATGTCTGATTTGCATCTGCTTGGTTTGTAAAAATCATGTTGTGAATGGAGTCAGCTAGATTAGTCTTCTGACATGGTAATACCTATGGCTTCTGTTAAGTCTTGCTTTTATTTCTTTGTATCTTAAGAACCCTATTATTTTTACTTCTGGTTATTCTGTTCACCTAAACTTCGGTGGACTCTATTGTTGTTTTGTGGGGGGTTTTGTTTTGTTTGCTTAAATGCCTCAATTTTTAAAAACATTATGATGCCTTTAAAACTGGAAGAAACAATGAAAAAACAACCTAAGAAAGGTATTTTGGGAAAGGGGGTGGATGCCAGTGATGAAGCTGACTCAAAACGATGGCTGCTATGACGCAGAATGCTTCCTTCAGGAATTGATTCTGGGTTTCCAAAGAGCATGAGACTGCAACTGCATGAAAATGTGGAAACCATTTATCTGTGTCTCAGCCAATTAGTGGGAACCATTACATTCCTGCTAGATGACACCACAAGGTGCTTTTAAGAGTTTGAAAGCGAGGAATTAACATTCCTCGGTTGTAAGATTTTTAGTCAAGGTGCCAAAACTCACTCAATTACATCAGAGGCTAATAGACTTCTTTGCTCTCATGTGGGCTAAAACTAGTTTTTGCTGACATTGGAGAACTGAATGTACAATTTAGATGTTTGGCTTTTTTTCTTTTTGTTTAAATGTAAAATGATACTAATGTTAGAATAATGAGACTGAAGTTTGGTGCTATTCTAAAACATACTCAGGGCCTGGTGCAAAGCCTGAGGTTGGTACCAGGTACTCATTGGAAAGATTTGTTTCTCCTGAGTGCTCTTCTGGAACTCTGACTTGGTACACGTAATTAATTTCTCATCAGAGTATGCTGCTGGTTTTCATTTTTAGCTATATTTAAAGGAGTAGAATAGTAATGTAAATTGCTAGGATGAAAAATCTAAAAAAACCCAAACAAACAAACAAAAAACCCCCCCCAAACATCTCTAGACCACTTGTTAGGAAGGACTTTGACTAACATCCTTGCCCCTTCTTACTTGTTGGAATATATGAGGTCTGTAAGTTTAGGACCGCAGGGTAAAAGAATCCTTTCCTCAGCATCCTTTTCCTTAGAGAGGAGTGCCGTGAACTAGTTCTGAGCTTGTTATTTTGACACATGTGGAATTGATAGACCCAAATAGGTATTAGATTTGTAGTTATTTCTTCCCCAAATTATCTTTTCCTTAGCTTATGCTTTTAAAGATTGACTGAGGTTTTCTGTACCCAGTCATTTTTTAATGTGTCTTTTTTCAAGCATGAAGCAAAGTAATACCAAGTGGGCAAAATACTTTGTTATGAGTTCTTTTGAGAGTTCTTGTATATGTATGTTAGAGCAGATACTTTAGGCTTCACAAAATTACCCTTTGGTTTAATGCCTTCTACTATTATTTGGCTAAGTTAGGCAAGACTCAGTTGTGGAAGTACTAAAAAGCATGTTTGACACAAGCACTGTTGAATTTTAACAGTTCCTAGCCAAGCCTGTGGCAGCTTTTGCCATCAGAATTACAGCAGAGTACTTGCTCTGTAGGTGTTTTCTCCAGCTCTGCTGGTGCCTGTAATTGGAGCTAAGCCTCAATTTTGAGCTTGGGATGAAGTTTGTCTTTTGGAACCACAGGAAGAGATGTATGATGAAATGGCTGAACAAGAGCTAAGTTTCTGAGTGGCAAAATGTCAGCAGAAAAGCAGAAAATTTGCCTCTGACAGAGTGAAATTCAGGTTTTGGAAAAGCACAGGAAAAAACGGCATTGACTTTAGCTGCCCCAGTTTATTTTACTGGTTTTTCGAACTACTATTGCATAGGATTTCTAATGTGGTTTCCTGTTATCTATTTCAGAGCCACTCTAAGCAAGAATTTTTGCTATGTATTTAAAAAGTGTTGTATTGATTATCAGTATGCAAAGATTGAATACTTTAGGATTTAAAAATTGTAGAGGTAGTTATAGATAAAATTTGCTCAGGGCCCTCACAAACTGAAGTAATAGTATAAAATGCTAAGTCTTGTTTTTGTAGAACAAGATGTAGTAGTAGTAGAATCTAGTACAGATGAACCAAGTATTGAAGTCTCATAGCTAGGATATGAAAAAAAAGGTATGTGGGGAGTGAAAGATTTACCTTTTACATAGAAACTGGAAACATGTTTTTAATGTCTTTAAGCTGAACTATTAGGCATGAAAATAAGAACTGATATTCATCTCAAGACAGTAGAAAGTATTGCAGTGATTCATTTGTTTGTTTGTTGGTTTGGAGTTTTTTTGGAACAGAAAGGTTTGTTAAACTGCAGTTCTGAAATGATAAATCCTTTGTTTCAGTTTGATAACAAAATCTAGTGGAAGTGCCTCTTTTAGGCATTTACCAAACAGATGCCAGAGAACCTTTGCTTTTGAATATTCTCCAGATACTATTATTTCAGCCTCTGTAATTATGAGAAGAGTCCAGGCTCTGCAGCAATTTTATGTGGTACCAATAGTTACTGTTTTCAATCTGCTTAGAAGCGTTGGAATACAGACACGTAGTGCCATGATCTTCACTCGCTGAGCAATGTCTCCATAAGCCTTAATGTCTGCACAGACTTGCACGGTACCATTGCCTCTCTGCTATCTAAATCATGACTGTTCCTCTTCTTGGGCTGGATGAATTGCACAGCTTTTCTGTGGGTAAAAGTAACTTGTCACCTGAAATTCCTGAAATTTGCTGTGCTGTAAGAAGTGGCTTGGGCAGCAGCTTTTGTAGGGTGAGCATTCCTGACTGAAAGTGTTTACATCTGCGTAAGAAGCTATCCCCACCCATCTATTTTTTGTGTTTTGAGGATGGCGGTGTCAACTTTTCCTTGCCTAACCCAACACAGAAGTGAAAATAACAGAAGGCAGAGGGGTGCGTGATCTTAATAAAAGTGGTGACTGCTGAACATGGATGTATAAAGTTGATAACTTCATACAGAGTAACAAATAATGCAGACAGATTTGATTTTAGGAGGTAGGTTTAGATTAGGTATTAGGAAGAAATTGAGGGTGGTGAGGTGCTGGCACAGGTTGGCCAGAGAGATTTGGACTCCCCATCCCTGGCACTGTTAAGGACCAGGTTGGATGGGTCTCTGAGCAGCCTGATCTAGTGGCAGGTGTCCCTGCCTGTGGTNCTGATCTAGTGTGTCCCTGCCTGTGGTGGGGTGTCTAACAAAACGAGCTCTTAGAGTCCCTTCCAACCCAAACCATTCTATAATTCTGTTTATGTTTTTGTTTAAACCAGACTCTTAGTGTTGTTATTCTGGGTTTGAAACATTTAAGTAGACTTGGGTCACTTCAACATTAAGTGCCTCTCTGAAGTGGTGTGTTATCTCATGGGTACTTAGTATGGCCATGCACTTTTTGTGATACAAATTGGATAGATTAGATTTCTTGCCCAGCATTATGCAACTTTAAGAAATGTATTTTAAGGTTTATCCAGAAGTGAGTCTTACGGAGGTTTGTAGTTTAACCTGATGTTTGTGCCCCTCCTCCCTTCATGGAATGTAAAGTAAGTGAATTATAATGCCCTCTGTAATTTGTAAGTATTCTTTCTTTACCATAATCATGAAGATCATGAAATGTGTGAATGCAAAAATATTCAAAGTGGTGTTTATTTCTAAAGAAAAGTAACACAGTTACTTGTGAAATAGGAGAAAATAAGTTTTTGAGGTGCAACTTATTTTGCATGTATTGTTTAATGATGAGTGTATCCTGTTGGATGGAATCAAAATAGATGTATTGTTTAAAATGTCATTTTATCCTAAGTCTATTTAAAATAGCCACTGCATATTACTAAACAGTAGAATGGCAGCTGATTCCTTTCTCTGTTTCTGTTTTTGCCAGGCCAGTCCTGACTCGTTACACCAAACTTAAGAGTTGGATCTCCTTTGAAGTGGCTTTTAGTAAGTCACCTTCCGTGGGTAAAGACTGTTAAAACAAACATTTATGGAATTGTGATGTGATATATTTGTGATTTTATCAGTGTTTTCGCTGCTGTGGATTCTGATGCAATAAACAATGAGTTGTATCACTGGTTGAATCTGGCCTGGTATGAGACAGGGGAGGGCTGTAAAGCCTGTTTAGAACATAGTGCAGGAATGTCCGGTCTGCCTCACACAGTGTATAACTGGCTGTAACATATTAAGTGTATTGGTGCTTAGAAGTGTACGATACCTATGAAGCACGAGCTAGTCTTGCTGTTGATTTACTAAGAAAGGTTTTATTGTGATGGTTGACTTAGAAAAAGAAGTTTTGTTGTTGTGGCTTTTTTTCCTGGAGAATTTTACATGAACTGCTTAGAGTAAATTATCCACAGTGATGTAATTACAGTGACGCTCTGCAACATCTCGAATATTTAGCAGTTAACTTGGCCTTTAAGGTTTGTACAGTATTTGAGACAAGTGAAGTGGATCTCATTGATTATACTGGTGCTTTTATTTGAGTTTAAAAATCTCAATGTCTATGACATTGAAGCAGTAGTAGACTGTGTGTTGGGAAGGCCTGCGGCCAGACCTTGTTGCCAGAGCAGAGAGTGTCACAGGGAGCCTCTGGTGTCCCTAATTTGTCTGTAAGGAACTGCACACATTCCTGTGGGTACCTCACTTCCTTCTCAGTAAGGTTTTGGTCAAGTGTGCTTGTTTTGTATATTTTTGGCACACCCCTGGTTTTAAACCTACTCTTGCCTGATTCTGTGGCCCTTGTGGAAGGCGTGGAACCCACAGGTATTGCTTGGCCTGCTGAGTCACCTCTGAGCCAGCACCTATGCTCTGCGTTTATCTTCTGAGCATGACCTTTTTGGGGCACTGCATTTTGCATTTGTGATGAACTCTGCTGTGCTGGATTGTGTGTTCTGAGAGACTCTGTTGTGCTTCCCTTCATCAGCTGCAAGATTTCTAGCATCAGAGTACTCACTGGCATATTTTTACCCAACTTTTTTCACTGTGTTACAGGTTATAATTGAAATAATGAAGCAGTACATGGGACTATAGAGGTTAAACTGGAATTTGGAGATGAGTTAGTCTAGTGTTTAGATGTCTTCAAAACACAATAGTATTCACACATCCCAGCTAACATTGACAGGATACTATATCCATGATACTATCCCGTGAAGGAAATTATTAATACCTGTTTAAGATTAAGAAAAGGGTTTTTCTTTTGCATTAGGGTACATTACAGCAAAGATTTTGAGCATAGCATAGGTAGGTGATTGACTTTAAAGAAATTTCAACTTGATACATTTGAAAACAATTTGGTTGTTGTTTCCTTTAGTAAAACTTTCTTTTTTTAGTATTTCTATTTTTATTAAACATTAGTAATTTTTTTTCTGAAAAGACAACATTTTGCTTGTGTAAATCTTCATATACTTTCCTTTGTTCATTTTTGCTGAGAGCTTGCTTTCTGCTTCCATTGGGTTCAGTAGCATTAATGACTATTATTCATAGGAAATTCTGGAAGAATAGCTGGAGTTTTGGACTAAGCATAGAGAGGAACTGACATAAGTCACTACGCCTGGAAAAAAAGTCAGGCTTTTTTCCTAGTTTTACTTAGTGATTTTTCTCTTCTACAAATATGAGAGATTAAAAAATAGTCATGAAAGTTCATCATAAGTATTGACTAACAAAATACGCTACAGTGGAACAAATGCCTAATTTATACTTGAGGTTAAAAAGCATATGGATCTGCTTTAACTGGTATGGACTTTTTCAGTCACAGAACATATTAGGTCTAGAGTGTAATTATTGCTGATCCTGTCTAATGGCTGTTTTGGGGATTATCTCTTCTGAACTTAGCCATCTGCTGTGGTTAGAGTAATTAACTAAACATAATTAAGGATTGCCTTAGTTTGAAATCAAAAGTATGTATATCTCTAGGAAAACAGTATAATTTCTTCCACTCGGAATGATTCAGAAATAGCAATATTCCAGTTCTCTATTCAAGACATTAAGCAAGTAGCTAAATTAAAGGTTGAAAAAGCTCTCTCAGAAACACCTCCCTGCAAACTGAAATAAAAGGAGCAGGGTGGGGGTGGGGAAAGAGGGGAGCCTTAAAAGTGCAGTTTATTACTGTTTTCCCAGTTCTTATTTCATCAAACAGATGGCTTACATTGGTTAAAAGCTTGCAAGTATAGCTGAATTTACTTTCCTGCATTAAAAAAATACTGATTTGCCAAGGATGTCTTCCTCTTTGTGACCCAAACATGGATTGCTTGTAGGTGATTCTTAACTATGCTTATTTATAAAATACATTAGATGGTCACATCCAAGGAACTCTAGGCCTGTCAGCCTGACCTTGGTGCCCAGGAAGATTATGGAGCAGATAATCTTGAGTGTGGTCATATGACACATACAGGACAACCAGGG